>VMDO01017208.1:0-41820 GCA_007922755.1 Pedetes capensis | reverse complement strand
GGTTTTTTTTTTTTTTGTGTGTGTGTGTGTGTGCCCTGATCTGGTTTGAGTATCAAAGTAATACTTGCTTAATAGAATGAGTTTGGTAGCTTTGGTTCAATTCATATTTTGTGGAATAGCTTTAGGAACATCTGTATTAGTTTTTCTTTAAAGGTATGGTGGACTTCTTCAATGAGTCCACTCTGTCCTGGGCTCTTCTTTGGTGAGAGACCCTTATTACTGATTCAATTGCATTGCTCTTTGTAGATCTGTTTAAGTTGTTTATATCCTCTTGATTTAATATTGGCAGGTCTTTTATGTCTAGGAATTTATCCATTTCTTCTAGATTTTTAATTTTTTTGGGGGGAGTAGATGTGTTTCCAAAGTATTCCCTTATCCTCTAGATTTCATTGGTGGTGGTGGTGGTTATTAGGTGCCGTTGAGTTGGGTCTACTCATAGGTACCCTAGGTACCATAGACTGAAAAACTCCCTGACACTATCCTATGCCTGACTCTATGTAGGTGCTTCTTTGCTATGCATAGGGTTTTCAATGGCTTGTTTCCGGATTGTTTTGGGAGTGGGCTGCTAGGTCCTTCTGCCATTTTTTTTTTTTTTTTGGCAGTACTGGGGATTGAATCCAGACCCTCGGAGAGTGGAGAGCAGCATTCTACCAACTGAGCTAAACCTCAGTGGTATCTACCATAATGTCCCCCTCCTTATCTCTCATTTTGTTAGTTTGAGTGTTCTCTCACTTTCTTTTGGTTAGTTTGGTTTATTACTATTCCTTATCTTTTTGAAGAACCAGCTCTGTGTTTCATTGATTCTTTGTTTTGTTCCATTAATCTCTATTTCATTAATTTCCACCTTTACCTTTATGATTTCTTTCCATCTACTGATTGTGAATTTGACTTAGTCCTCTTTTCCTAAGACCCTGAGGTATATCATTGTTGTTGATGTTGTTGTTGTTGTTGTTAGGTGCCGTCGAGGCGGTATCCGACTCATAGCGACCCTCATAGGGTTTTCAATGGCTGATTGTTTTGGGCTTGCCTTGGGAGTGGATTGCCAGGTCCTTCTCCCATTTTTGCGGTGCTGGGGATTGAACTCGGGACCTCAGAGACTGCAGCGCAGCGCTCTACCAACTGAGCTAAATCCCAGCCGAGGTATATCATTAGGTTATTTATTTGAGTTTTCTCTAATTTTTTAATGTTAGCACTCATACCTATAAACTTCCCTTTTAGAACTGCCTTTGCTATATCCCAAAGGTATGGAAAATTTTTGTTTACATTTTCATTTGACTCTAGAAATTTAAATTTTTTCACTCTAATTTCTTCAATGACCCAACTGCGCATTCCAGGGTGTTTTTTTTGTCCGTGCCCCACCCCCCATACTGAGGATTGAACCCAAGGTTTAGTGCTTGCATGCTTTGCAAGTGCTAGACCACTGAGCTGCCACCTCCAGCCCATTTTTTTTTTTAACTTTTTGAGACAGGGTTTCGCTAAATTATGCACACTACCTCTGGTCTTGAATTTGTGATCCTCCTGCCTCTGCCTCCACAGCTGCTGGGATTACAGACGTGCGCTACCATGCCTGGTTTAAGGGTGTATTGTTTAATTTCCATGTATTTGCATAGTTTCTGTAATCTCTCTTGCTATTGATTTCTAGTTTTATTCCAATATGAGCAGATAAAAGATTTTTTTTTAGTTAAAAAAAAAACCCATCAGCTGATGTTAAAAATTGGTCTTCTAAATATCAATGAGCCTGCAGCCATAGCCCTGTGGCATCTGATCCCGTCAGATCTCAGAAGCTAAGCAGGGTCAGGCCTGGTTAGTACCTGGATGGGAGACTGCCTGGGAACACCAGGTGCTGTAGGCTTGGGAGACGGACCTGGCAACCCACTCCCAAAAATCAATCTGCCATTGAAAACCCTATGAATAGCAGAAAAGCACTGACAGTAGTGTTTTGCCTGTTGTATGTAGGGACACTCTGAGTCAGATACTGACTCAACAGCACCTAACAACAACAACAACAACAATAAATATCAGTGAAAAATGAAACATGCAAAAGCCTTTATAGTAATGTCCCATTTGTGTGAAAAGGGAAACCTGCAATATATATATACATACATATTTACAAATGTTTGGATATTTGCATATTGAACAGTAGAAGGATTCCTGAGAAACTTAAAAATTGTTACCTCTGTGGAATAGAATGGGTGGTTATGGGAAAGATGGTGATAATTTTATCTCTGTACACTTTTCTACTATTTGAATTTTTATCATATACATTTCACAATTTTAATAACTTGGAGAAATAAAGGAATATGTACAAAGAAGGGAAAAAAGATTTAAAAAACTTTTCTTATACTTGCTAAGACTTGCTTTATGACCTAAAATGTGATATATTCTAGGGAAAGTTCATGAGCTACAGTGAAGAGTGTATTTTTTCAGTTGTCAGATAGAATATTCTGGATATAGCTGTTAATTCCACTTGGTTGATGGTGTAGTTAAACTCTGAAATTTTAAAAAAAGTTGTTTTCTTGGTCTGTGGCAATGATAATGTAAAGTAAGCTATTAGGTAGGTGCTGCATCATGGTGCCCACATGTCATCTCAGCTACTTAGGAGGCTTAGCCAGGAGGGTTACAGGTTTGAAGCCTAAGGCCAACCTGCATAATTTTGTGAGATCCTGTCTCAGAAATAAAAAATAAAAAATGGGCTGTATGTGGTTCAGTGGTGGAGTGCTTTCCTAGCATGTGTGAGGCCCTAGATTCAACCCCTCAGTATTGCAAAAAGAATAAACTATAAAGTTAACGATTAGTTAGGGTAAAAGTAAAAAAAAATTGAGTAAATTAAGGAAAGAGGTAGGCAAAGAGGAAAAAGAAAGAAGAAGCAAGGTTAAATAAAAGAAAATAAGGGATGATAATGGAGAATAATGGTAAGAAGGGTAGAGAAAAGCACAAGAAATGAAAAATACTGTGCAATAAAGAAAAATGTATAAACAAAATAAAGTAAGAAGAAGAATGAAAATTAAAATGTAGCCCTTAAAAAATAAAGTAAAAATAATACTAAAGGTATAGTAATAGAAGAAGAGAGAAATGCAACTGACCAAAAGTTAAGTTAAAAAAAGAAAATAATGACAACATTAGAGTAACTTCTCTCTGTGTCTTCTAATATTAGAGCCTTGCAGGTGGAGGGGATGGTCCATTGAAATTGGGGTCTCTTATCTTGTCTACCTTTTAGGTTGATGCTATGGCCACACAAGTCAAGGGTGGATGTCTAGCAGGGCTGCTTTCACTTTTGGAGTTACCGTCTTTGCATATACAAAGGCTTTACTGTCCACGCTTAGCTTTACAGCCTGTGGGCTGGGTAGGATCTCACACATGCCAGAGACTCCCCAGCTTATTACTCCTGGGGTGACTAATGTTTAAGCCAAGAGTTATCTCCAGAGTGTGTTAGAGAGCAGAGGAAGGAAACTGGGCACTGAGATGTGTACTGCAGGACCCATTTCTATGCTTTTAGGTCCTGCCCAACAGTGAGCACTCTTATGGAGGGAGGAGGTTGAAGAAATCAAGTGCTTTGTTGGCCCTGAACTTCAGAGTTCTCCGTCATCCTGGCAGTGAACTGCATGGCAGATGTTGTTGTTAGGTGCCATCGAGTCGTGTCCGACTCATAGCGACCCTCATAGGGTTTTCAATGGCTGACTGTTTCGGGATTGCCTCTGGAGTGGTTTGCCATGTCCTTCTTCTATTTTTGTGGTGCTGGGAGCTGGCTCCAGAGGTAGAGCTACCTGCTGACCTCTGGTTCAGGGTTATCAGCCACCACAGTGTCCTCAGGAGATGTACTCAGTTCCTTCCCCCAGGAAGGGGCTACTCCACCAAGCACACCTGAGCCTTCTGCTGCCTAAACTTCTCAGTGTTGGCATCAAGCCTTTCCTTTCTCTGTAATTGCTTGCTGCAGCCATGTCCCATTCCAACATTGTGGGAGGTTGTTTGTAGGCTCTCTAACCTGCGATTCTTCCTTTGTTTCAGGCTCCCAGAGTAAGTCAGTCTCAGACAACAGGCTTTCTCTTAAGATTTTATTTGTCTCAGTAGTCTGCAACATGAGGCATGATAAAATGGATCTTTTCTCCAACGGTGACCCCTCAGGCAGGAGGACCCCTAGTCTCACTAAATCACCCAACTGGATCCAAGGCTTGTGAAAGCTGTAGGCTTATCTTGTGGGTAGGACTACCCATCTTTTACCAAGGCTGCCTAGCCTGGCTTTCTATTCTTTCTTTCTTTCTTTTTTTTTATGTTCTCTGTCTTCCTTTCCTTTTCTTTTTTCCTTCCTTCCTTCCTTCCTTCCTTCCTTCCTTCCTTCCTCCGTTTCTTCCCTCCTTCCTTCCTTTCTTTTTCTTTTAAAAGCAATTTCTGTTCTTTACAATGTGTCATCACATTGATACATGCTTATGTGTATACAAGTCCATGCACACACACACAGAAGACTTGAGAAGTGAGTAGAGAAACAAGAGTGAGATCCTCCTAATATGTTCAAAATAGATTACATTTATGTGCTTTTCAATCATTACAGAAAATGCAGATGTGATCTATTGAATGATTTATGTTTCCTAAATGGTTAAACAATGATTTTCTATGAAACACTAGACATGAAAGCTTCTAGAAGCAGAGCACTGTTTCTTGCAAAAAGCAACTCCAGGCATACATTTGTGTTTACATACATTCCTTAGGAATACTACAGTAGTAGTGTATAAGTTCATTTTATAAAAAGATATGAAAGATGATTTTCAAGCTACTCAATGCATCATGCTTTCAGATAAAAATCCTAAAACAAGCATCAGTTCCTATGACAATAACAGTTAAAACTGCATGTATATATGTTAGAGATCAGAAGACGCTATAAAGAATTATAAAGAGTTGTGCTTAGGGGACTTTTTTAGGTGAAATTGTTTTAATAAATAAAAGAGTTTCACTCTTTGATATAAAGTAGATACAGGTGTAAAGGGTTTCCTACACTTGATTTAGATTTTAAAGGTGAAAAATGATCTCCACATAAACCATTTGGCATTTGTTACTTCCAATCTGAGCAAGTCACAGACAGGCAAGGGGCTTGGGAGAAAAAATAATTTCCTTCCTATTAATAAAAAGCATTAGCCAGAGGTAAAGCCAGGGTGATTGGCTTACCTTTTGGATGATGCTTCTGTTTCCTTTCTCCTGCTAGTGAAATGAAGTTGGAGCAGTGTTGTGCTCATTTTCTCACTGCATAGTTCTTCTGTTTCTCCGTGCTTTTAAACTGTTCTATCACCTTCATTGTGATTTCTATGCTTTTCCATGTTTTTCTCTCTTATAATCAAGTCTATACAGTTTTATCCTGACTCTTTTCTTTCACTGGATCACACATGTTGTTGTTGTTAGGTGCCCTCCAGTCGGTATCCGACTCATAGCGACTCTACATACAACAAGGGAAACACTATTGTCAGTACTTCTCTGCTATTCATAGGGTTTTCAATGCAGATTGATTTGGGGGAGTGGGTTGCTGGGTCCGTCTCCCAAGCCAACAGCACCTGGTGTTCCCAGGTGGTCTCCTATCCAAGTACTAACCAGGGCCGACCTTGCTTAGCTTCTAAATTCTGACTGGATTGGTTGCCACAGGGCTATGGCTGCAGGCGAATGGCACATAGGCAGCTTCTAATCTGCCATCGTACCCCAGAGTTCCATAGCTGATATAATTTTTGAACTGCTCTTTTTTCCACTTGATTGAGGTCCATGTTTCTTCCATGATGCCTTACCCAAACCTTTGCCTTTCATGGTACTCCAGATTCCTAAATGCCAACTATATCCTCCATCTGATGTCTGGCATTATATCTCCACTTCTCAGCCTCTGCTACAAGATCATCTTTTTCTTCACCATGGTGAAGACAGGCCCAGCAGTCTTCAACAAAGCCATATTTTGATTGTCCTTCAGGGTATCTAGGGTCATCTGTTTTTTTCCATGCCTCTTGGGAATCAAGAGTGACTTAAGAAAGCTAAGCTGTCCTTTCCTCTGCCTACTTATATTATTGGGAGAAGGACCTGGCAACCCCCTCCCAAAAATCAATCTGCCATTGAAAACCCTATGAACAGCAGAGAAGCACTGACAATAGTGTTTCCCCTGTTGTACAGAGGGTCTCTATGAGTCGGATACCGACTCGACGGCACCTAACAACAACAACAACAAGGATTACCTTATTTCCACTCCAAAACTTTGGGCAGAGCAGGTAAGTCATGAAGCTATTTTTTTCTACCAGAACTTCAAAGATAAAAAGAATCAATATCCTTCTGCTTTCATTGTTTCTAAATATCTGTGTTATTTGGGAGCTAATATAGTTCTCAATCTGTAAGAAGTCCAGAGAAGGGAAATAAAGATAAGCATATTGCCTGTCTTGCCCATTAGCCCCTTCTAATAGTCCCTTGAGGCTAGGATCAGAGAGCATCCCCAATTCTTTTCCATGTCTGGCTAGATCTTCTTTTTAAAAAAATCCTGGGATCGGGTCCATCAGATTTAGCTTTTGTTAAATGAGAACGAGCAAGATTTAGAAAATGATTTTCATTTCCTTTAATGACTTTCACAACTATTTTCTTGGTTGAAACCAAGAAAGTCTGCTTTGAAACTCAAAAGATAATCAATGGTATCTTTGTTCTATCTGCTTTTTTTATCCTTGGGATAATAGGTGTCTTATTCCATTTGTTGCTGCCATAACAGGAAACCATAGGCTGGGTAAATTATGAATAATTGTTTTTTGAAGCTGGGAAGTTCAAGATCAAGGGTCATATTGCTGCATTGTAACATAATAGACAGCATCACTAAAAGATATATCTGTATCTCTATCTCTATCTGTCTATCTGTCTATCTATCTATCTATCATCTATCTAGCTATCATCATCATCTATCTATAAATAGAGAAGGCAGAACTTCACCCTTTAATAACTAACCCACTCCTGCTATACTAGCCTTAATCTTTTCATGAAAGTGGAGCCCTCATGACCCAATCACCTATTAAAGGTCCTACCTCTCAACATTGTTGCAATGGTAATAAATTTCAATATGAGTTTTGGTGGAGGAGACATTCAGACGATAGCAATAGACCTCTTGGTTCTACTTTGGATATGGAAAGATCAATATTGACAAAATGTTATCCATATTTACATTCTGAAAAGAAGTTGTTAAAGACATGGTAATATCAATGAAGAGATTTCAGGGCATTAGAAGTCAAGTGCTGGCAAATGGGTTTCAAGATTGATGACTGCTTTTAATTTTACAAAAGAAACAGACAAAAATAGTCTTATTGACTTGGAGATGGACATAACCTAATCAATTTAAAACTGAGCATTAGCATTTATTCACTGATGTGCTCCATGCAAACATTTGTGTTTCTCATTTGTGTTTTCACATTTGTGAAATCATGAGTCCTATGTATGTAATCACTATTAGCTGCAGCCTTTCTTGCTTAATATTTATTTTCTTTTTTATTCATACTTGATGATCAAATTATATCTTACATATATCCTGCATATCTTTAATTAAATGGAGTTTTATGTTAAAAGAGAGCAAGAAAGAATAAACCTGGTCTAAGGTAGATAGGAAAAAAGGAATCTGGCAACAGATAGTGGAAGTGAAATGCAGAAAAAGCTTCATTAATTTGTGTTAGCAAATCATACTGGCATAGTCTATTCAATTTTATGGTTGATAAAATTATAAATGATTAGTAAGCAAATCTGGAACAAAATTAGGAGGTTATAACCATATTTTACTATCAGTCACTGCTGAAAAGGGGATGCTGGGCTAGGTAGATCAGAGGATCGTGTGAACATGCCTGAACTGTTCCATGTGAGGTTAACCCATTCTTTATTTTAGTATCAGTATTTGTCTGATTGGATTTTTCACTAGTTATTTTATTTTCTTCAAGCACTCAGTGATTATTGATGGAAAAGAATTGTCTTTTTGCTTTTTCCTGTTCAGTACTTTTTTGAAATCAGTACTTTACTATAAACTATTGTTTACTGATTTGCCAGAATGATTAATGCTTAATTTAGGTATAAATAGCAGCATGAATACAATTTCTTCTTAGTTTGCTCATTTCAGTATCTTGATAGGCTTTCCTTCTCACTTTTGAAAATGTTTGTAGAGAAGGAAACTGCATGATTGTTGTGTAGCAGATTCCTCTGGATTGGGCCTGGGCTGAACGTGACAATTGCCATCTCTGTCATCTTGATACAGAACACCTGGAATGACTTGAGGGCTCTTGGCACCACAGTCATGGCAATAAAATACAAAGAACTATATAGCATGGCTACACCTAGAGTAATGACATCAACATTCACTCATAGAGGGAGGGTGAAAGGAGGCTCACAAGACCCTCAGGAAACTTTTCTCTGGTGTGCCAGTCACTAGCCCCTCCTGCCCCTGCTGCATGCGATGCTAAGTTATATAAGATATAAATGATTGGCTAGGAGGGACACTCAACACTGGTGCAGGTGCCTGTGAGGCTGTTGTGGAGTCATACTTACTCCTGTAAGTAACCCAACACTGGTAAGGATGGAGAGACTGACTCCTATAAGTAACCTCAACTCTGGGAGGGAGAAAGAGACTTATTCCAGTAAGTAACTCCATTGCTGTGAGGGAGAGAAAGACTTGCTCCTGTAAGTAAAGCCCAGTGCTGGCAGGGAGTTGTTGGTGGTGCAGCTTTGGGACATTTTGGTAGGAACTTCTTGAAGGGATTCTTCCTTTTGGTGGAGCTATATGTAAAGGCTGTGAGTTACCTGTGTCCCTATGTTGTTGTTGTTGTTGTTGTTAGGTGCCGTCGAGTCGGTATCCGACTCATAGCGACCCTCTGTACAACAGGGGAAACACTATTGTCAGTGCTTCTTTGCTGTTCATAGGGTTTTCAATGGCAGATTGATTTTTGGGAGGGGGTTGCCGGGTCCTTCTCCCACACCTACAGCTTCTGGTGTTCCCAGGTAGTCTCCCATCCAGGTACTAACCAGGCCCGACCCTGCTTAGCTTCTGAGATCTGACGGGATCGGATGCCACAGGGCTACAGCTGCAGGCCTGTGTCCCTATAAGAAACCTCAATAAACTCATGGTTTATAAAGTTCAACGATGATTAATATTATGTTTTTTTGGTATACCAACTTTGTCTCAGAGTTGTTACTCTGAATAAAACAAGTATCTTTTCTAAATAGTGGTTACATTTGAAATGCAATAGCCACATATTCTAGGTTAAATAGGTTAGTGATTGGGTTTTCTGAGAAATATTACTGTTAGGTTAGCTTAGGCATTACCAGACAATATGGAGGAAAGGGGGATTGAAATTGATTTATGACATTCGTCCATAATGATGAAGCTGCCTGGGAAATGAACGTGTAAGGACATTAGAAAGACATTTTCTAATGAGCCCCCTCAAACTAATTCAAGCCATTCAGCCATTTTACAAAACAACGACCTCAGGCTTCATATACCCTAATTCTCTACAAGAAGCTTTTCCAGGTGGAGCCTGAGTTCTTGCCTTAGGGCTCCTGTGTACTAGGCACCCAGAGCTGGGCACCCACGGCTGACATCACACTGAGCATGCCCTAGTTTGAGTAACTAGAAGGAGCCTGGCTCATTCTCTCTTCTTCCAATCTTCTCTCTCTCTCTCCCTGCACCTTGCTCTCTGCTTTCCTCTTCAGGCAGACATGAATGTACTTATTCTTCTCTGGGGTAGCATATGTGAGCTACCCCTCCATTCAGGCTCACCATCAAGGCATTCTTCCTTCTAAAAGCTTGCTTAACTTTCCTGTTCTCTGTGACTTTACTTTCCTCTTGGGACTGGAAATATCCTTATGCCAATTCACCCAGGGAGCCATGGTTTTTCCAAATTCCTTTCCAGGTCTATCTAAACTTCTCCAGGTGCTTTAGTTTTCCCTGTAATTATTCCTTAAAGGTGGACTATCTTTTAATAAACCATCTCTATGCTCTTTATTATAATTTCTGTGTTGGGTATAAATTCTGTTATATGCTGAACACAGAGACTGAGGTTTTGCTGCCAGATTCCCAGACCAGTACTTCCTGCACCTCTTTGGTAACATTACCTTTAAATGTTGACATGCTTCAAAGCTCAGTCTTGTGACTTCTCTAGCTATACTTTGTTTATAGAAGATCTCATCCAATTTATGATTTAAAAATTACTGCCCCCACATATATTTGAAATTTAAGTAAGATCAGCAAAACTATCAAAATGTGAATAATTAAAATGAAAATGTAAGCTATAAGAAAAATATTTCTTGCCCTTGCCTTTCTCAAGCTCAGTATTATATTATAGTCTCTAATTTAGCAACTTTAATGGGAAAAAACATACATGCCTAACCCTCAACTATTGATTTCCCTTTTTCCTTACTCTCTATAATTTCTTCACTTAATTTATTAATCTAAGTAAATGTTACCTCCTCCTACTGCTCAGACCATATGCCATACAGTCATCCTGGGTGGTATCTTTTTTCATAACCCATATCTAATCTATCACCAATCTCTGTTGACTCACTTCAGAATATACATGATTTTGCAAATTGTGAACAGCTCCCCCCTGCTCCCGCGGGAAAGCCAGTATGGTTTCCACTTGGGCTAATGCAAGACTCCTGTTTTTCCTTCTTCCATTCGTCATGCCTCTCCATCCCTGCCTACTCTCCAGTCTGTTCTCCACAGAGCATCCAGAATGATCCTTTAAAATTTTAGGTCAGATCATGTTTCTTTGCTATTCCAAATCCATCAGTACCCTCCATCAGTACCCTCCAGACCTGGAATTGAGAGTGGTGGCATTTTTCAAGGCCTGCAGAATTTGATAGCTCTCTTTTGCCAGGGAAAGGAGGGGGAACTGGATGTCTTGCTTCTGGAATATACCCAATCAAGCTCCTGTTTTGGAGCCTTTGTATTTGTTGGTTTCCCTGTTCTGGATATTTCCCCTCAGATATTCTAATGTCTTACTCACTTATTTCCTTTAGTCTTTGTTATGTAATTAGCCCTTCTCCTTCACTGTCTATTCCCTTTTTAAAACTTTCTACATAGACTGTACCAAACCTGCTATTGTATTATATCTTTACTTATGTATATGTTTATTGTCTTCTGACAGTAGAATGGGATTGACTGTCATATTTTCCTATACTGGGTAGGCACACTATCAGTATTTGTTGAATAAATGAATGGTGGAATTCAAAGTTGATTCTTTTGTTTTTGTTTATGAGTAGTAAGTAGCTAATTAAAAACCATAAGAAACTATTTGATATTAGTCCCAGCATATGGTCTTTTCCTAGTTGTGGTTAACTCTATACTTTATGTAGGAATAAGTGTACTTCCAGGATTAGAGCAATAACTACTGTTGTTTGTTTATATGCTTAACATGTAAATCTTTGTTTTCTTGTGCCATCTGCATGACACAGAAGTCTGGTAAGATTGGAGAGAAATTTATATGTGCTTTGTTATTATCCCTTTATAGCTCAAAGTAAAAGCTCATATTAGGAGGATTTGTTAACCTAAATTAACAAACAAAACCCTCAATTATATAATAAAAAAGGTGGAGGAAGCTTTATATCTTTTGTGCCATTTGTGGTGAAGATGGTTATGGATGAATTGTCCTCTCCCTCCAAACTGACAATATTGAATCTTTAATCCTAGTACCTCGGTATGTGACCATATTTGGAGATAGTGATAACTAAACTAAAGTGGGTCTTTAGGCGTGGGCACTAATCCAATGTAACTGGTGTCCTTATAAATAGAGGAGATTAAGACATACAGGGGTAGATACCAGGAATTTGTGTATATGTGTGAGGACAGAGTGAGAAGGTATCCATATGAAAGCCAAGGAGAAACCAAACCATAATCTTGGGATTTCTGGCTTTTAGGATTATGAGAAAATAAATTTCTCTTATTTAAATTACTGAGTCTATAGTATTTTTGTTATGGAATCCCTAGAAATCTAATAGGAAGACTGGAAAAAATGAAACTTATAATAAAACAAATAATAGCACAAACAGTTTTCTGGCTTTTTAATTTATAGTTTGAAAATGAAGCATGTAACCTGTCCTTTTTTGGCAAAAAAGATTGAATATAATATTCTTGACTAGTATAATTGGCTGTAATACTGATTATAGATTACTTTGAACTGATCAGACCCAAAATAAACTATGAATGGAGACTTGTTTATTCAGAATTTATAAAAATTATGTTTTCCATGATACTGTTGTTAGGTGCCTTTGAGTTGGTGTCCGATTCACAGCAACCCATCATATAACAGGTGAAACAGTATTATTAGTGGTTCTCTGCTATTCATAGAGTTTTCAATGGCTGATTGCTTTTTGAGAGTGGCTTGCTGGGTCCTTCTCCCAAGCCTACAGCATCTGATGTACCCAGGTGGTCTCCTATCCAAGTACTAACTAGGCCCAACACTGCTTAGCTTCTGAGATCTGATGGGATCAGATGCCGCAGTGGTACAGCTGCAGACTTCCATGATACTAGGTAGGGGAAATGTCAAAAATACCATATTAATGAGTTCATCTTGAAGTTATCATGTGCTATCACTAAGACTTAATTGTAAATTTGACTTAGTGACCACTTCTACTGATAGTTAATACAGATGGATTCAACATTAGGACTCTTGTTTTAAGACTTCTAAAATCTATAGTTTTATTCATCTTTTTTCCCATTAGGCCAACCGCTATACTTATTTATATTTACAGTATGGTAGTTGTGGATTTTCAGGATAGGTTAATCATGGCCCCTGCCCTTCTGAGCTCATAGTACAGCTGGGACGCAGATTACTAATGGCTAATTATAAGACACAGTAGTAATTCATGTGAGGCAGCTGTGAGGGGAGGCAATCATTCTAGGTTGAGTTTGCAAATCTTTTCTGTTTTGAACCCAGTAAGTAGTTTGTGGTCAAAGTACATAAATGAAAGATGAGAGAGAAAATTTAATCAGGAGAGAGATGATAAATTTCCTTCTAAACCATGTTGAAGAGTTTGGACTTACCTTATAAGTGGCAAGCAGCCACTGGAAGGTTTAAGTTGGTGCAGGTACATTAGTTTGCATTTAAAAGTGTTGTCTCTGGTAGGAGTGTGGAACTGTTGTAGAAGTGAGACCTTTTTTGGAGACTCTTGTTCACAGAAGGCTCAATGGAGTCCAGAATCCTCACACATACTTTTTACAACAATAGGTTGGTGTGCAGGGTGCAACTGAGGTCTTGTTTTTATGTTGCGGGGAGAGGAAGATGAGAGAGAGCAGGTAACCTGGATGACCTCAGGGTTTCTGCTTCAGGTTTAGAGATGTCAGCTGCTAAGGGAAGAAGTACAGATGGAGGACAATGGGTTGGTGGAACAAGGTTTCTACTTTGAGCATGCTGTGTTTGAATTGTCTATTGATTTAAATATTCACTCTTCCCTTGTCTTTAAAAACTACTCATATTTAAATTATAAACTACTATTGTTTAGGTTAGGTTAGGTGATGTCGTGTCGAGTCTGACTCATAGTCGCAACCCTTATAGGGTTTTCAATGGCTGATTGTTTCGGGATTGCCTCAGGAGTGGGTTGCCACGTCCTTCTCCCATTTTTGTGGGTCTGGGAATCGAACTCGGGACCTCAGAGACTGCAGAGTGGCACTCTACCAACTGAGCTAAATCCCAGGACGGATATTCCTCCTCTGTCTTTGAATCTTGTCTTTGTTGTTGTTGTTGTTAGGTGCTGTCTAGTCGAGTCCAACTCATAGCGACCCTGTGTACAGCAGATCGAAACACTTGCCGATTCTGTGCCAGGCAAACGATCTTATTTATGTTTAAGCCCATTGTTGCAGGCACTGTGTCAATCCATCTGGTGGAGGGTTTTCCTCTTTTGCGTTGACCTGCCACTCTTCCAAACATGATGTCCTTCTCCAGGGATTGTTCTCTCCTGAAGACATGTCCGAAATATGTAAGACACAGTTTGGCCATTCTTGCTTCCAAGGAGCACTCTGGTTGTACTTCTTCTAGGACAGATTTGTTGGTTCTTTTGGCAGTCCATGGTATATTCAATAGACGTCTCCAGCACCACAATTCAAAAGCATCAATTGCCACATCCTTCTCCCATTTTTGTGGTGCTGGGAATCGAACTCAGGACCTCAGAGACTGCAGAGCGGCATTCTACCAACTGAGCTAAATCCCAGCCCCAATCTTGTCTTTAGGTTTGTTATATTTCTTTTACCCTTTGACATAGGCTGGCCTTCCTAAGCTGTGAAACAGGTTTTTCTCTTTATTGCAGGATGGGTTCTACCTCAAAAGGAGAATCCTCTTTCTAGCTTATACCTGGAGGTGCCTGTTTTCTTCATATATAAAGTGAATGACTGGTCATAGACTTGATCACTTGTAAGAGGTGCTATTGGCTATAGATTAGGCCACTTGTCAAAAGGTATTATTTCCTAGCAACTGTACTATTTGCGAAGGATATTTTCTATCAGGGAAGAACTAATGACCAGATCAAGTATTAAACAATTTGTCTCAGATGAAGCTTACATTGATATTCATGTCCCAAAATGTGTCTGGGAAGTGAATGGCTGCAGGGGCCCTTTTATTCCCTTTGTTCCTGAATAGTACTCTATCAGTAATGACTTCTCTGGAATCATATTGCAGAATCAGAATCAAGATAATGATCAACCAGACCACAGTTTGACCAAGACTGCTTCATCATATGTCCTTTTCACCCCTCTTGCCCTAATACTTCGATTTAAGGCTAAAGATTCATGTTAATGTCTCTGAAGATGGACTGACATGTTTGATCTCCTCTCTCTTCCCAATATGGTCATATTGATTAAATTTTTTTTCTTGCCTTTCCACCATTACTTTTCCATTGGATATCTAGGGTGAGTGGCCAGACCTAATTTGTTGGGGACCTTCATACCAGACTTGGGCCTCGGGCTTAGGACTCCAGTAACAGCTTCTTCACCTGGCTCACCCTCTCTTCTGTCTTTCCTGATAGAAAACCACGTTTCCTTAAAGCATTTCTTAGAAAGTCTACATAATCCTTGTGAATGTTTGTAATCTCTGCACAATTTTATTTGTATTTACCTAAGTGTAATCAGCTATTGTTGTTGTTGTTGTTAGGTGCCGTCGAGGCGGTATCCGACTCATGGCGACCCTCTGTACAACAGGGGAAACACTATTGCCAGTGCTTCTCTGCTGTTCATAGGGTTTTCAATGGCAGATTGATTTTTGGGAGGGGGTTGCCAGGTCCTTCTCCCAAGCCTACAGCTTCTGGTGTTCCCAGGCGGTCTCCCATCCAGGTACTAACCAGGCCTGACCCTGCTTAGCTTCCGAGATCTGACGGGATCGGATGCCACAGGGCTACAGCTGCAGGCAATCAGCTATTATCCTGCCTTTTATATTGCAGCTAGTTGTGTACTTCTCTTGTCACCGTCCTGGAGCTTATTCATCTTTATTTCCTAAATGCCTAGGGTATTGTTTTGAACACAATATGTGCTTAATAAGTGTTTATTGGCTTGAGATGAAGTAAAAGAAGATTGTGATTGATTTGGGGGGACTGTAGAATGTAAATTTAGATGTATGTATTTTCTGGATTCACAATCCTTCATATCAGCCCAGTAAGGGTTATTTTGGAAGAGAGTCAGGAACAGATAGTTTAAAGAAGGGACACCCCAATCTTCTCCCCAAGACTAGACCTTTTACTTTGATAGATCACTGATGTTATATTTCTACAGAATTTTATTTTTTTCTATTTTTTTCAAAACTCTGATGAAGTTTTAGCTAATTAACATGGCTGAATTGTCTTATATTTTATTTCATAAATTAAAATTACTTAAAGGGAGCAAAAGTAAGCCTGAAGGCTTTGTGAACTATTCAAGGAAGATTAAAATTCAAAGTATTTTAGCTCATAAACAAGAAAAGATAGCTGTTAACATGACCTTTCAGTACCACAATGATAGTAGAGTTAAGAGAAAAAATTAGACTTAGATTGGAAATGAATATGGTTATAGAATATAAATGTGTTACTCAACTTTGCGTTAAAAACTTTGTACAAAGCTAGCATGTGAGATGCTAAAGCAATTGTTGTCCTGATGCAACAAACAAAAGTAAATCATTTCATATTATATTCGACAATGTCTCTGTTGTGTGACAGTATGACTCTATATTACAGCAGGTGAAGGCTTGGTTCACTAAGCACATCAATTTAGTTTTCAGTGTCTTTGGAGCATCTAGAGAAGTACACCTGAATTAATAAAGATTATAAAAACTTCTTTTTGTATGCTAAATTTTAACATATAAATACAGCACAGTATTTAAAATATATGTGGTTTTATGGAGTTTTAAACTTGCAGAATTAATAAAGTGGGAATTTCCTTTTTTCATATCCCTTGAAACCTTTAATTTAGGACTATTTCAATGGGGAGCTCCTTCCCGTATTGTTGATAAAAGTGTATCTTTATTAGCCTAACATAGATTTACAGATTAAAAGCAAATGAGCAACCCACACTCTCTAAAGTGTCAAGCCTAGAGATTTTCCATATTAAAAGGGCCTTTAAGGTCCAAAAAAGAGGGAAAGGAGAAAATTGTATATTAGTGACAAAATATAAAGTTAGTGAAACTTGAGCTTGAACTCGATATTAGAATCATTTTTGCTGCAAGTTCTAACTCAAATTTTTAGTTTCTTATAAAAATAGAACTTATATTTTATTGGAAAGGAAAATGGAGTGCTTGCTTTGGCAGCATATATACTAAAATTGAAATGATACGGAGATTAGTATGGCCCCTGTGCAAGAATGATATGCAAATTCATGAAGTTTTCCATAATTTTTTACTCTACCCCACCAACATTTACCAATAAAGGGAGAGACAAAAAAAAAAAAAAAAAAAAAAAAAAAAAAAAAAAAAAAAAAAAAAAAAAAAAAAAAAAAAAGAAAGAAAGAAAGAAATTAAAGACTAGGAAAAAAAAAAAGGAAAGGAAAATGGAAAAGCAGGACTTATTTTACAGAATAACTGGAAAGCTAATTTTACTGGCTGCTGGTTTTCCTTCAGAGATGGGAGACCTTTTCAAATAACATATGCACTCCCACCTCCTTGGTAAGAATCATCTGCTATAGTGAGTCACAGTCACTGATGAGAGTAGGTTATATCCTTTTGGGTAAGTTGGGGTTAAAAAAAAAGTTCAGCTTTCTTTTTTTCACACAAGATTATCAACCTGTATGTACTTTCTGAAATAAAATGAGCTATTGAAAATGTCACTTTCGTCAATATTAAATAAGTATATTGGGGGTATCTTAAAAGAAGATTTAGGTTTGAACAACTTACACAAGTGAATAACTTACAAGTTGCAATTGTATTTTTTAAAAATGGAAGCATAATGTTCTTATACAATGTTCTTTTCACATTTCTTACTTCTCTGGCATTTATTATAAGTAACAAAGCATTTCTGGAATGCTCATTTTAATTTCAAAGCTCAGGGTATTCTGTGGAAAACATTTGGAGCATGGAGGATCTGAACAATAGAGGAATGTGCAGTGGGAAGCATCATGAATTGTGGCACTTAAAATATATTCTGAAGGCACATTTCAGACAGTGATACTTATTCTTCATTTTAAATAAAGGTTTTAAACTAGGTGTAATAATTTGTCTTAATCTGGGCAAATAGCTTTTTTCTCTGTGTAAATCAGAGTGACAATAGAGAGATATTTGCTTTTTGGAGTTTGTGAAAGCAGGTTTATTATCATCTTTTATATGATGCATGATAAAGACACATGAACCTATTTAGCTGTTTGTTAAGCTTATAGGATGTACTTAATTGCCTTCATCACATTAGCTTGCTCCAGGAGTAAGATAAGATTAGGGTCATAGAGAATACCTTTGACAAAGATTCTCATAACTAATTTTGTGTATCCCTGTGGCAAACAGATTATAAAATACACATTAAATGTCAACCAATATTTGTGTCTTGCATTCTGAAAAACACTTGATCTTATTTAACCTTCACACAGTCTTATAGAGTAATGTGATTGTTCTTATTTTCTAAGCAATGAAACAAAGACTTGCCATAAGACATTCCATTCTGGGTCATGAACATGGGAATGAAGCAGATTAGAATAAAAGAATAGGTCATTGGACAAAGGGAGGAGAATAGAAGGCCAGACAAATTTTATTTTCATCCTCATATATCCCCTACAGCTTGTAAGTTATTTGTTCTGAGCTAAACAATAGGTCCACATATCCAAGTAAATAAATATCTAATGCTCCATTAATAACAACAACAAGCAAAATTTCTAGAGGCTGAAGAGTAGGAAGGGTTTTGTATAGTGTGTTAAAGATGTAGCATATGATTATCATGAGCCTCAGGTGTTTGATGAAATGCAGGAGCCTAGCTTTCTTTTTAAAGGGTTTTAGTTATTTATATTTAATTGACAAATAATGTGTATATTTAGGGGCATAGAAATGTTTTGGTTTATGTATTGATAGTAGAAAGATTCAACCCAGCTAATGAGCATAGCCATCACCTCACCAATTTCTCATTAAAGCCTTGATTTCAGTAGGAGTTTCAGGTGTTCTCATTTAAATACTAGATAAAAGTTTTCTTTTTCTCTATGATAGGGATTTCCATACAAAAATTTTATGTTAAATTTGCTCCTGAGATCCAAGGTTAAATTAAGGAATGGAAGCAGTAGGTATTTTTCATCAAGTAATGTGGTATGAGGTTTTTGTTTCCAAATACATATGCTGAATTTTCCTTTCCAAATAATGGTGTTATAAGTTTGTTCTTATTTTTTTGAGATTTATTTCTTTTTGCTTTAGCTTTATTAAAGTATAATTGACAGATACAAATTGTTTGTATTTATGGTTTATATCTCAATGTTTTGATACATGTATACATTGTGAAATGACTTAACCTAACACATGGGTCACCTCATATACTTATTTTTTTGTATGATGAGGAATTTGTCATTTTAAATAAATTTATAAAAATAATATATATTTATTATTAACAGTTCAGGCAGTTTTAAATACAGATATTACAAAATCCCTCTCCTCAACTACCCTATTCATCAAGCCATTTGTACCATATTTATTGAACACTTACTCTGAGTGTTGTTTTGAGTGCTAGAGAACAAAATGCACTGTGCTTTCATGGAATTTACATTTTTAGTATTGGCATCATACAATATATAAACAAAAAGTCAGGCTCAGTATTTTGAGGAGAAACAAAGTAGGGTGAGGGGATACAGTGGGAGACACAGCGGTATTGGTGTGGTCAGGAAAAGCCTCTTGATAGCGGACTTTGAGAGAGACCTGCTGGAGAGGCCAAATGAAGTGGGGGATTGTGTAAGAGACAGATCAGAGAGGTTACAAAGGTCAAGGAAGTAAGTAGGTAATACTGAGTATTTGGGCTTTGTTTCCCAGAGGCAGCCACTTTGTATGTTTCAGAATGTTCCTCTCATTCAATATTATTAATTATTTTCAGCAAAACAGACTAATCCCAACTTAATTATCTTTGCCTCCCTTTTAATATGGGTTGCTACCTACATACTAATATAAACTTTATTTTACAATATGATTACTTTGAGATATAATTTTCTACTTTTCCTACTTTCGACTGTTTTATTAAGCTTCTATATTTTCCCATAAGAAGTTTCTGTAATTAAAACAATATATACACACCCACAGAGTCATTGCAAGGACTCTTCCAGTAGTAAAACTTGATGAGATTTAATATTTATTTATCCTTTCCTTCCATTGATGAGTTGGGAACTTTGGTGGCTGATTATGCTGCTGTTGGTGCTATGACTTGACTTCCCACAGTAATGGGAATGAGTCATGTTACTGTGGAATACTTCCTTTTTTCTGGGCTATAATATCTCAAGACTGCTTTCTCCCTACAAATTGTCTAATGGAGCTACTTGTGTTTTTCCCATTTTAGGTTACCACACTTATAAATTGTCCTCAGAATCCTTCCAATAGGAAAAAAGGACGTTCAAAAAGAGCCAGAGTCCTTCTAGCTTCTGTGGAGGAAGCAACTTGGAACTTGTTAGATAAAGGAGAGAAGATTGCTCAGGAAGCCACGGTTTTAAAGGATGAGCTTACTGCTACACTAGAGGAAGTTCGCAAAGAGAGTGAGTACTCTAGTTCTGGTCCAGAGCAAACTGCATATCCATAGGGTATTCCTTACTGACTTAGATTTGTGAGTGCTTTGCT
Organism: Pedetes capensis; assembly: GCA_007922755.1. NCBI lineage: Eukaryota > Metazoa > Chordata > Mammalia > Rodentia > Pedetidae > Pedetes > Pedetes capensis. The sequence continues at coordinate 21,619 of VMDO01017208.1, read as the reverse complement.
TTTGTTGGCTTGAGTTTATTAGTCTTTCACAGAGCAGTGAAGTGCTAGCTGCAGGAGGCAGAGTGGCTCATTAGACAGCTCCAAGCCTCAGAGTCCTGGTTTGTGTTCTCTTTCTTCAGTACCTGCAGAAACCTCCCTCCCTACAACCATGCCATAACTTATCCATAGTAAACAAAGAGAAGACTAATGAACATGAAGACATTTTTGTCTATATATAAATAAATTATAAAGTTCCTCAGAAACAGTTGTGAGAAGTTTCAGATATGACTGCCTCAGAAGTACATTTTTTATTTTTCAATTTTCTGGACATTTAGATTTGCTAAACTTTAAAATTTTTTTTGAATAAACTATGCATAACCTATGTTGCTGCTTTGTTAATATTATATAATAAAAGCACATATTTCTTGATTTGATAACTTCATGATAATACGATGATTTTATAATGAAGGTAAGTCTCATACACAAAATCATTCCATTGACCAAAAACTTTGCACAGTTCTTTTAAAAATATCCTGCAGATATCATCTTACTACAAAACAATTTTGGAATGTATATTAGTTATTTTCTTGTCACTGTGACAGAATGCTTAACATAAACAATTGAAAAGGAGGAAAGACTTATTTTGGCTCACATTTTCAGAAGGTTCAATCCATGGTTACTTGGCCCCTTGTGCTTGGGCAGAACATCATAACAGCAGGAGCTTATGGTGGAGGAGGTCCTTCACCTCATTGCACAAAGGAAGCAGATGGAGTAGGACAGGGAGAGTCAGGGCAAGATATACTCCCAGTGACATGCACCCAGTGACTTACTTTCTCCAGCTAGGCTCCACCTTCTACTTTTCACCATTATTTCCCCATAATGTCCTCATATTATGAATTCATGAAGAGATTAATGCACTCATTAGGTCAGAGCTCTCAGGATCAGTCACTTCCTCAAAGCCCATCAGCTGGCAGACAAGCCTCTGATACATGAGGCTATTGCGGACATTTCATATTCAAACTGTTAAGAGGAGGAAGAGGAAAGTTGAATTTGCCTGTTTGACTTTATAAAAGAAGCTTAGGATGTCCAAATATTTCTTTATCCTAACCCCTAACCTAACTTAAGAAATCAAAAAGTCTTTTATAATTAAACAATTAAACTGACTATACTAGCCACAATAAACTTTAGGTTACATTTATGATACAGGGCATTATTTGTAATATACTTTTTAATATTTTTATATTTTTAAAATACATTTTATTTTGTATATTTAAAGTATGAAGTATATTATAGGATTCATATAGAGAGGAAAATGATTATTATAGTGAAATGAATTAATATATCCATTGTGTCACATAGTTACCTCCCCTTTTTCTGGTGATAAGAACAGCTAAAATCTAATCATTTAACAAAATTCCTCAGAGTATTGACTATAGTCTTCATCTTATCTATTAGATCTCCAGAGTTTTTCATCCTACATATCTGCTTTGTATCCATTGACCTATATCTCTGCATTTCTTCTTGTGTATACCTTACTCCTGATAATTAGTTTTATTCTGTACCTTTGAATATTTGACTTTCCTCTCTTTTTCTTTCTTTAGATTCCATGTATAAATGAGATCATGAAATATTTTTCTTTCTATTTCTGCCTTATTTCACTTAGCATAATGGTCTCCAGGTTTATTTTGTAGCAAATGGCAAGATTTCTTCTTTTTAAAGGCAGAATAATATTACACTGTGAACACATGTGCGCACACACAGAGCAACATGGGCCGTTGAAGATACTGCAAGTTGTTCTTATTTGGAGGAAAGTTTGATGGAGGGGCAATATTAGGAAATGATATGAAAGAATGGTGGAAGCTAAATCATGAAATACTTTGGGAGCTAGGTTTAAAAATTAAAACTATCTGGAAAGGTAGTTCCCCTAATCCTCCAATAGGATTAAAAATTTTAAGCAGGAAAGCAATACCAGCATATATGTGCATATATATGATGCTGTTGTTAGGTGTCGTTGAGTTAGGTCCAACTCATAGTTTCCCCATGTACAACAGAACAAAACACTACCTGACACTGCGCCATGCCCAGCACTATGTCAGTGTTTCTCTGCTATTCATAGGGTTATTAATGCTGTTATTGCTTTCTGAATTCAGGATTACTGCATTCATCTTTCCCTAAAGTCAAATAGATCTATAAAACTGAACATATACTCATTTTCCTCTCCTGCTTAAAATTGTTTTAGTAGCTGTTAGTAACACATCTGACAGATGATTAATTTCTAGAATATACAAAGAACTTAAGAAATTAAACACTAAATAATCCAATAAATAAGTGGGCAATGGAACTGATCAGATAGTTCTCAAAAGAAGAAGTACAAATATCTAATAAGTACATGAAAAAATGCTCAATATCCCTAGCCAGTAGGAAAACACAGATCAAAACAACACTGAGATTCCATCTCACTCCAGCAAAAATGGCCAAGATGAACAAAACAAATAACTACAAATGCTGCTGAGGATGCAGAGAAAAAGGAACACTTTTATGCTGCTGGTGAGACTGTAAATTAGTTCAGCCACTTTAGAAATTAATATGGAAAACCAAAAATAGAACTACCGTATGATCCAGCTATACCACTCCTAGGAATATACCCAAAGGAAGATAAGTCTTTGTACTACAGGAATACCTGCACTTCCATATTTAATGCAACACTCTTCACAAATTCAAGAGTATGGAATCACCCAAGATACCCATCAACAGAGGATTGGATTAAAAATTATGGTATATATTCAGCAATAAAGAAAAATGAAATTATATCATTTGGGGCAAAATGGATGGAACTGGAGATTATCATTTTATGTGAAATCACCCAGACTCAAAAAGAGAAACACTGCATATTCTTGCTCATATGCAGGAGCTAAACCTACCTTAAAGGAAAAAAATTATACATGCATGTATAGATAAAAATGTACAATCATACTTATCTAAGAATAGAAAATACAAGTGGACCTGATATGAGGGGAAGGGAACTAGTGAGAAGGACTGAATCATAGGAAAGGGAAGAAGAGGAGGCAGACAATATAGAGGGGTAAAGAGGAAGATAAAAAAATGCAAACTACTAGATGCATATCTGAAAATATGAAGGAAGTAAAAAAAGGAGAAAATGAGGGAAAAAAGAAAGGAAAATGGGAAGAAAGGGAAAGAAAAAATCAACCAGGGTATAACTGATGGTTACATATGACTGTCATTACATGTTTGTTAAAATTCTTACTTTTTTTCTTTTTTTCATTTATTCTGTTCTGTAAAATGTTTAAGGAGATGGACATGTAAGCAAAACTGATTTGATAGTTACATAGTGGTTATATCAAATGACTTTTTACTCTGTACCTCACTAACATGTATAAATAAAACACTAATAAAACAGAAAGAAATACATATACATGTGATATGCTGCATATGCAACTGATAGATTTGGTTAAATATCACCAAGTGCTTTAGATTCTGATTCTTTTTACAAACTGCCAAATTGAACTACTGCCCCTTCACTGTGGGCAGAAAGAAAAGAAATATCACGTGGTTCTGGAATTTGAGGAATGGCCAATGCTTATCCTGTAGATAGTAGAGATAGCAACAGTGAGAACATTGTTCCTTTAAGTTGGGAAGGAATTTTAGCACAATGAAGGAGTTATCAAGAGAATAGTTTCTGATCCAGTCTACTTTGTATGATATGGGAAAAATATTTTAAATAGTTCCCCTCCCTACCCTTCTTAAAGAGCTTTATCTAGGAGCATAATGTGAAAGACGAATGAAGGGCAACTAGTAAGTTTAAAACTGATGGAAAAGTGAAAAAAATATTAGAAGTAGAGGGTAGTTTTACTTATGTATTTATTGACTTATTTTCAAGAAGAAATTTGAGACTAATTTAGAAAATTTCTCTTCTTTCTTTCTTTCTTTCTTTCTTTCTTTTTTTTTGCAGTACTGGGGGTTGAACCCAGGGCCTTGTGCTTGCATGCTCTGCAAGTGCTGGACCACTGAGCTGCATGCCAGCCCATTTTTTTTACTTTTTAAGACAGGATCTCACTAAGTTACGCAGACTGCTTCTGGTCTCAAACTTGCGATCCTCCTGCCTCTACCTCCCAAGCCGCTGGGATTACAGGAATGCACCACTGCGCCCAGCTAATTTAGAAAATTTCTAATAAAGACAGTTTAATTTATGTAGCCTTAATGTATGATTCTGTTTTATGTTTTCTGCCTTTGGTGGCTTTAGTTATAGACTTGAAGGGATATATAATATGATCATTTTGTTTATCTAAAGGACTTGCTTGTGGAATGTGGAATGTGGATAGTATAGGGGCTCATGGTGAAAGGAAAGATGATTTGTGGAAGTGGAGAGAGCCAACAAAGGTGGTCCACACTATAAAAGATTATGTATACGTTACTTATGATCTTATAATGTACCCATGTACTTATATATATACAGTGGTAAGGTATTAAACCTGGCATTTATTCAAACAGTTTTAGATTATTCACATATTGTAAAAGAATTAGCTAAAAATATTAATAATGTCTGGATTACTTGTTCTGCCTATAGCGTATGCACTACCTTTGTATAAACACTTCTGTACAATCTATAGACATTTCTTGTAAGTTACACACAAATTGACAATATTTAAGGTTCCCTCCATCTGTTGTTGTTAGGTGCTGTTGAGTCCTGTCTGACTCATAGTGACCCTATGTACAACAGAGGGAAACACTCTTGACACTGTGCCATGCCCAGCACAATTGTCAGTGCTTCTCTGCTACTCATAGGGTTTTCAATGTCAGATTGTGTCTGGGGTGGGTTGCCAGATTCTTCTCCCTAGCCTGTAGCACCTGGTACTTCCAGGCAGTCTTCCAACCAAGGACTAAGCAGGCCAACCCTGTTTAGCTTCAGAGATTAGGGAGGATCGAATGCTAGGGTGCTGTGGCTACAGATATCTTTTATGAGTTTTTACCTTCAATTTATATTTGCTCTATCCATCTCCAAACTCTGTCTTGTGACATCTCAGCCAGTAAGATTATGACTTTCTACTTGACTGTCTATTCTAACTGTGCTGTGACACTGGGAAGTGTCCTTGGAAGAAATGCCATACAAATACAACTCTCAATCTGTATAGATGTTTTCTTTTTTCAAAAGTTAAATTCTCTATAGTTTCTGCTTGCTTTTGGTCATTATCAGGTACCTTTAATATATTTTGTCTGTTTTTTGTGAGAGGAATAGTCAGATACATTTTACTCCATCAGTGTCAGCACTAAATACTGTTACCTTCATATTTTGAGTTGCATTGTTTAACTTCTGTATATGTAATTGTAATTTAGAAATTAGTTTCTTGAAGTTGCTATTTCTTTACCTTGTGTATTTCATTGTTTCCATTGAGAAGTTAGCTATCAATCTTATCACTATTTCTTTAACATTGTTTACCTTTTCTCTTTTGCTTAAGATTTTTCTCTTTGTCTTTTGCTTTTAGCAATATTATTATGATCTTTTTTGATTTAGGGTTTTTTGATATTAATCCTCTTAGAGGTTTATAGCACTTCTAAGTCTATAGTTTGATGTCTTTCATCTATTTTGTAGAATTATTGACAACTTCTCTTCAAATATCTCTTTGCTCATTCTTACTCCTCTTCCTAGTCTATGATTACATGTTTGAGAGTTTTTTGTTTTTTTTTCATTACTTGGGATCAGATCCAGGACCTCACACACTGTAGGCAAGCATTCTACCACTGAGGTACACCCCTACCCCCATGTTCAAGTTTTTAATCATCGTATCTTCTGTCTCTTATTCTCTTTTCTATATTTTCAGTTTGTTTTTCTCCATACATTAATCTGGAAATTTTCTATTTACTTGTACTCTCCTTAATTCTCAATTCAACCATTTGTATCAATCATTTGTCATCAAATCCAACTACTGAATTTTTAATTTTGATTATTGTAGTTTGTGGCCCAGGTATATCCATCTGGTAGATTTTTATGAATTCTAATTCTCTGCTGAAATTCCTATCATTGTTCATGAGCACATCTCAATCAAAGTTAATTTCTGTATTTGATGTTTCCAATAATTTCCAGAATTTGATGTTCTCTAGTAAATTTGTTTCTAATGTCTGTCTTTTTCTACTTTTCAAACATATAATTTTATCTCCTGAGATGGTCAGTAATTTTTGCTTGGATGTTGGGCATTGTGAAAAATTACAGAATTAATTTTTTTCTTTTTTCCCTTTATTGATAAATGTTGGTGGGGTACAGAGTAATACAGCATTTGCTTTATCCATTGTGCAAATATTATATCACTTTTGGTTACATTTTCATCAATTTACAAAATTTATGGAAATATTTGAGTAATATGTCATAAAACTCATATGCATTTATGGGAACTATTCCCCCATTTTTCCCATTTATTCATGAAGTTGCATTGTTTACATTGAGATTATCTTCTCCCCCTTTATCCCTTTACATTGTTTCCCCTTCCCTTCCCACTTTCCACAACCTTTGCTTCCCTTTGCTAGTCCCCACTGTCTTTCTTTCTACTCTGCTTAAATTTTCCCTTCTTAGCTAAGTTTAATTGTTCATTTTTATATATTTGTTTATGTATAGAATTAATTTTTAAAGGTTGGTCTGTTATCAGCTAGCCTTTACTCCTAGGCAGAGCACTTCAGAAGTCTCAATTTATATGATGGATTATTTACTGGTACTTCCTTCTAGGCAGGCCCAGAACTCTCTTTTGTTTTTCTAACTTCCTGAAGGAATGCTTAAAATTATTTATGGAGCTTCTTATTCTCTTACCTGCCACTTTCTTTGGTTTCTCTGTTGTTCAATATCTCTACCACTTAGTGTTTTAGAATCATATATAAAAATTCAAGTCCATGTGGGTTTGGGATATAAATATAAAAAACAAAATCTAAGATTGCAGTTAAAAAGTGTGAATATTTTTTATGCTTTAAGTATAAAACAAAATGTATTAAATCTGAAATAATGCTATAAAAAGATGGATACATCTTTCTAGATAAAAATTAACGTTTTTTACATCAAAGAATTCTTAAAAGAGGACAGAGGTTAGAAGGCAGATTGAGAACATCCTTTGTGAGATGTGGTGAATCAAAAGAGTTAAAATAGTGAAATATAGGCTTTATCTTGCAGAGGACAAAACCAAACCAAACCAAACAAACAAAAAACAAAACAAAACAAAACAGCCAAAAAGCAGAGACCACAGTCAAGAAGATAGTCTTAGCTTGCAGGTAACAAAAGACCTGTGTAGAGACAGCAAGTAGGATTGGCCACAGAAACTGGTGCCCAGTGTCTCAGCAAGAAAAGAACACCACCACTCCAAAAGGTAACCAAGGACCCCATGTGCTGTAGAGCAGACTGGGGATAAACATGAACTGATCACAAAACAGGGGCTCCAGGAAAACTGTGCCACAGACCCCAGGGGTGGAGTAGAGATGCATGTAATAGCAGCCAGTGAGGTAGCCAGAACCACATTCACTTTCGCTTCCACCGGTCTCCTAGTGTGCTTTAAGGACACACAGCATTTGGGAGGGCCTTGGAGCCAGTCTACTTCCCAAATAAAACTTTGGCATGCTGCTGACACGGCCAGAGGAATAAGTCAAAGGTGGGGACCCCACACCCCACACCGCACATCCCACACCCCACACAAGCGGACTTCCCAGGCACAGTGCAGCCTGGATTCTGTGCAATCCAGCTGGAGCCACTGAACATAGCGAATCAGCAGGAAACATTTTGGGAAGAAAGAAACACACACAGCTGAGTGGCTGCATGGGGTCTGGATGGTTCAGTGGACAAAGGACTATGATGGTCTTTAGGGCAGAAAGACAGTGCCCTGGGTGTACTGAAGGAACAAGTGGGCATACCCCCACTCTATGAGCTGATCTACAACTATAGAGTGGAACCAAGGTTGTGATTTCTATTTGACAACTCCTGAAGAGTTGTTGTTAGGTGTTATCAGTCTGATTCATAGCGACCCTCATAGGGTTTAAAATGGCTGATTGTTTCGAGATTGCTTCAGAAATGGATTGCCTCCTCCTTCTCCCATTTTTGCAGTGCTGGGATTGAACCCAGGGCCTCAGATAGCACAGAATGGCACTCTACCAATTAAGCTAACCCCTGGCCTCTACACCTGAAGGGTAGGTGGGACTTATTAAGAAGGACCTGGGTGACAGACACCTAGACAGAACTAGTCAGTGCTGTTTGATAGATCTTTCTGATTGTTAGTTTTTATTTTTAATTAAAAATTTTTAAAATTTTTATTCCTTTTTCTTTTTCTCTTCCTTTAAAATTTATTATTTTTCTTCATTCCTTTCATTCAAAATTTAAACAATTTTTCCTTTTAGGTTACCCTAGTTAATTATTGATAATTATTTCAATACATGTTAAATTTATTTGTTTAAAAAAGGAGAACTTTCATGCTGTATTTCTTGGCTTTAATTTCAGGTGTGTTTCTATACCTGGTGGTGTTTGTTGTGATGGTGGTTTATTTTCTCTTCTATGAATGGTACTAGGATTTAAGCCCTCAAGAGAAGGATGTTTATTGAGAATACCTCCCCATAAAATCTGAAGAGATATGCATCCCAAGAGATGCACAAATCATAACTTAGAAGCACAGGAAATATGAAAAATCAATGGAATATGACTTCTTCAAATAAAAAACTGAATCCCAAAATATTGAAATGGTTCAAATGATGGACAATGAATCCAAAAGTCTAAATTTAAAAATGACCAGGGATCTCAAAGAGGATTAATATAAACAGATAAATGAAGGAAAGAAGTCAGTTCAAGACCTGGATGGCCCAGCACTTAAGAGGTTGAGGTAGGAGGGTCACTATAGGTTAGACACTAGCATGGCCTATAGACAAGACCCTGTCTCAAGACACACACATACACACACACACACAGAAACTTGGATGAGAAAGTCAACAATTTCAAATGGAAATTCAACAACCTGAGAGAGAAATTCAGCGAAGAGATTAAAAAACTAAAAAACAAAACAAAACAAAACAACAACAACAAAAACAAAAAACAAAAAACAAAAAACAAAAAGAAAGAAAGAAATGAAAAGAAAAGAAATCTTGGAAACAAAAGGCTTAATAAATCAACTAAAAAATCTCAGTGAAGAGCAGCACCAATAAAATAGACCAGGAGGAGGAAGAACATATATCAAGGATTGAATATTGAGGAATTATCATATTCAGATAGCAATGAAGGAAAAAAAAAGCAATCATAATGACAATGTTGAAGAAGTCTGGGACACAATTAGGATACAAAATGTAGCAACTGTGGTGTAGAAGTGAAAACTGACATACATACTAAAGGCATAGAAAACTTATCAATGAAATTATAGCAGAAAAATTTCCATGTCTAGGGAAAGAAGTAGACAGCCAAGAACAAGAAACATTTAGAACCCCAAATGGAGAAGACCAGAAAGGAATTCTATGTCATCTCACAGTTAAAATGCCAAGAGCACAGAACTTTCCCCAAAATACATCATATTTCAGAACATAAAAAGTCTTAACAAATACAAAAAAAATTGAAGTGATTTTTAAAAATCTTATCAGATCTTAATGGAATAAGACTAGAAATCAATCACAAGAGAAACTGATGAATCTATACAAACACATGATGATTGGACAACACACTTTTGAAGAATCAGTGCGTCATTAAAGAAATCAGGAAGACAATTTAAAGTTCTTAGAATCAAATCAAATAAAAAACACATCTTATTAGAACATTTGGGATTCAGCAAGGGCTCTTCTAAGAGGGGGAGTTTATACTTATAGGTGTCTACATTTTAAAAATCAGAGAGATCATATATAGATAACCTAAAAATACACCTTTGGGTCTTAGAAACACAAGAACAAGTCCAATCCAAAATTAATAGACAGAAAGAAGTAGAAAAGATCATGACAGAAATTAACGAAATGGAGACTAAAAGAATACAAGAGATTAATGAAAAAAAGAGTTGGTTCTTAGAAAAGATAAATAATAAGTAAGATTGACAAATCCATTGCCAAACTAAGCCAAAAAATGAGAGAGAAGACCCGAGTTAATACAATGAGAAATGAAAAGGGGACCATTACAACAGATACTACTGAAATCTACAGGACAACTAAGGAATACTTTTTAAATTTATATTCTAAGAAGTTGGAAAACCTAGGTGACATGGATAGATTTCAAGACATATAAGATTAACGAATGTTTAACCAAGAATGTTTAGCAATCTAAACAGATCTATGGTGAGCAATGAGATGAAAGCACTGATAAAGAATATCCCAACAAAGAAAGCCCAAGACCAGACAGATTCATGGCTCAATTCTATCAGACCTTTAAAGAAGACCCAACACCAATGCTTCTCACTCAAACCTCAAATGTGCTATAATATCAAAATGGAAGAAATATTTCTAAACTCATTTTATGAAACCAGTATTACTCTGGTACCAAAATCAGGTAGGGGCTGGGATTTAGCTCAGTGGGTAGAGTGCTGCACTGCAGTCTCTGAGGTCCCGAGTTCAATTCCTAGCACCACAAAAATGGGAGAAGGGCCTGGCAATCCACTCCCAAGGTAATCCCGAAGCACTCAGCCATTGAAAACCCTATGAGGGTCACTATGAGTCAGATACCGACTCGACGGTACCTAACAACAACAACAACAACAACAACAAAATCAGGTAAGAACAAAAAACAATGAAAGAAAACTATAGGCCAATTTCCATGATGAAAATACATGCAAAAATATTCAATAGAATACTGGCAATCCAAATTCAATAACATATGAAAAAGATCATGTGCTATGATCAAATTGGTTTCATTACAAGGATGCAAGGATGGTTCAACATACACGAAACACTAAATGTAATACCGCACATGAATAGGATCAGGGCTAAAAATCATATGACCATCTCAGTAGATATAGAAAAGGCATTTGACAAAGTTCAATATCTTTTCATGATAAAAGCTCTGATGAAACTAGGCATAGAAGGAACAATCATATGTCCACATAATGAAGACTATTTAGGATAAAACTATAGCCAACATTATACAAAATGGAAACAAAAAGCATTTTTCCTAAGGTTTGGAATGAGAAAAGGATGTCCACCCTCTCCATTCTTTTTTTTTTTTTTTTTTTTTTGTGGTACTGAGGAGTTGAACCCAGGCCTCATGCATGCTTTTTGAAAGTGGTCAATCACTGAGCCATACCTGTAGCCCATTTTACTTTGTATTTTGAGACAGGGGCTCACTAAATTATGCAGGCTGCCTCTGGCCTTGAACTTGCAATCCTCCTGTCTCCACATCCCGAGTCACTGAGGTTAAAGCTGAGGGCCACCATGGCCAGTTTACTCTCTCCATTCTTATTCAGTACAATGTTCAAATTCTTAGCCAGAACAATAAGGCAAGAAAAAGACATAAGAAGGATAAACCAAGTGTGGTGGTACATGTCTGTAATTCCAGCACATAGGAGGCTGAGGCAGGAGGATCAACATGAGATCAAATCCATTCTGGCCTACATAGTGAAGACCTCTGCTACACAGTGCACCCTTGTCTCAAGAAAAGAGGGAATATACAAATACAAAAGGATGAAGTCAAATTATCCTTCTTTGCAGATGGTATCATCCTATACTAAGAAGACCCTAAAGACTCCATGAAAAAACTCATAAAGCTGAGAAAAACTTTCAGCAACATTGCAGGATACAAAGTCAACATACAAGATCAGTAGCTTTTCTGTGTATCAGTAATAAAAACTCTGAGAAAGAAATCAGGAAAATAATCTCATTCCAATAGCCTAATTTAAATAAATACATAAATAAATCCTAGGAATAAACATAATCAAAGAGTTGAAAGAAATCTACAATGATAACTTTACAATACTGAAAAAGAAACTGAACAAGACACTAGATGTTGGAAACACCTCTCATGGTCATTTGGTATTGCCAGAGGTCATTGAGTCAGATCTGACTCATAGCGACCCTATGTATAACAGGACAAAACATTACCAAACACTGTGCCATGCACACAATATTTTTATGTTTGAGCCCATTGTTACAACCACTATGTTTCTTCTCATTTTGAGTTGTGTCACATCAGCAAAAGGAGGTCCCAGGGGATTTACTCCATTTCTGTCATTAAAGTTAACCCTATTTTGAGGAGGCAACTCTTCCTCAGTCATTTCTTGAATGCATCCTTACCTGCAGAGCTCATTTTCTGGCACTGTATTTGACAGTGCTTCTCTGCTATTCATAGGGGTGTCAATGGCTATTTTAAGAGTGGACTTCTGGGTTCTTCTCCCTAATTTATCTTAGTCTGGCAGCTCAGCTGAAACCTGTCCACCATGAGTGGCCCTGTTGTTATCTGAAATACTGGTTGCATAGCTTTCAGCATCACAGCAATATGAAAGCCCCCATAGCATTACAAGCTGACAGACACATGGGGGCCATGCTCATGGATTAGCAGTATTAATATTGGGAAAATGGTTATATTACTGAAAATGATCTACATATTTGATTCAATCCCCATCAAAATTCCAATGAATTTCTTCACAGAAATAGAGAAAACAATCAATAGACTTGCAATATAAGATAGTGAGTTAGAAGCAGACTCCATGTGGTGTGGTAAAACAAAGCAATCAGATTAGAAAGGAGTGGACTCCATTCCAAAGGCAATAGGATTGAGCTGGTTGTGGTTGTGGATGCCGGTAATTCCAGCAACATGGGAGGTAGAGGAAGGAAGATCACAAGGTCAAGGTCAGAGCCAACTTGTAAAACTTACAGAAATCCTGACTCAAGATAAAAGTAACAAAGGAGTTGGGGGTATAAGGTAGTGGTAAAGTACTTTCAAAGTATGCACAAGGCCTTGAGTTCAACCCCTCAACACACACAGAGAACAGGAGAGAGAGAGAGAGAGAGAGAGAGAGAGAGAGAGAGAGAGAGAGAGAGATCAGAAAAGCACAGGAATCACAAAGAAGGTTACAAGATGGACTCACTCAAGAGTACAGAATGGAACTGAGCAGTGAAAGGGCATGAGCAAGACACATCTCTAGATAAGGCTCCCTGGCAGGAGAGAGGAAAATGTAAGCCAGAAACTATTAGTTAAAATGGCCGAATGAAAGCAGCCTCTGTATGACGATCAGAAAAGAGATAAGAAGTAGTGCACTCTTTTCTGAGCGGAGAATGCAGGAGAGCCTCAGAAACCACAAGGGCACTAGTTTGTCATCTAGAGCAAGCAGAATTAGAGGAACCACCCAGTGTGAAGAGGCTAGTGGCATCCACTTCAGCCTCATGTTGCCAAGTAAGAGGAAGAAATCCCCCTCCCAGGAGAGCCTGAAACAGTGAAGGGAAGGAGGCTCCCAATGCCCAATTTGGCTCCTAAGTCAAAGGAACACAGAAAAATCTTGGTGGAAAAAGTTCACTGATGGATGTGCATACATAAGTGTTGGGGGGCTGTCTCATGCTCTGTGCATGTGATCAGAATGGTGTAAGTCTCAGTATTCAGAGCGGAGTACAGACAGCAGTGATTTTTGAACACCTAGGGTGAGTGCATACTGGTGAGTGGAAAAGCTGCACTGGCACTCCCAGAGATTGACTGGTCTTTCACTGGAGTCTGATTTGGGGAAAGCAATGGTGCTGAGGTTCTAGAGAGGAGTACCTACAGAGAGCAGACATCTGGAACCTCCACCAGAACAGCTGGGACAGTGTAGCATCTGCACACAAGGGGTGCCAGCTGCTGGGAAGCTGGTGAAGGACAGTCCTGGCACAATCAAGGAATAAGTAGGCTGGGAAACTGATGAAATGTACTCATTCTTAGTGAACTGGACCTTCCTGGCACCTATGGCCATGAAGGTAGCCTCAGAAAAACAGGCGAAAGTGTGTACAGGCTGGGTAACTTGGTGACCCTGTGTGCAGTTTGTAAGACTGTTCTCAGCAGTGGTGGTGAGGGCTGCAATTTCATCAGAAGGCAGCTGGCTAGTAGGTGGGACTTCATGGGAAGGCCCTGATGGAGAGAATTCAAGACTTCTAGAGAAGATTGCTGTGGATAGTGCTATATGCTCTTTCCCCTCCTTCCTTTTCCTCTCTTTCCATTTTATCCTTCTTTACCTTTTTCATTTATCAAATGTTTAACCATTTTCCCCTTTTATGTTATGCTTAGTTATGTGACAGCAATACTTTTAGTACTTTCAAAATCTATTTGTTAAAAAGTAGGACAAGCTGGGCATGGTGGCGCCTGCGTGTAATCCCAGCGGCTCGGGAGGCGGAGGCAGGAGGATTGCAAGTTGGAGATCAGAGATAGTCTGCGTAATTTAGTGAGACCCTGTCTCGAAAAGTAAAAAAATGGGTTGAGGGTGCAGTTCAGTGGTCCAGCACTTGCAGAGCATGCAAGCATGAGGCCCTGAGTTCAACCCCCAGTACTGCACACACACACACACACACACACACACACACACACACACAAATGACAAAGGAAAAGAGAGAAAAGAGAATCTGTATGCTTATACTAATTGTACCTCTTGTAATTTGTGTATAACTTTAAATATATTTTTAAACAGTATATAAGCAGAGACATACTTTTGCCTACTCTTTGTTTTCCCACTTTCCAACACTCTCCTTCTTGTTTCTTCTTCTTACTTGTTGTTGTTATTGTTGTTGTTGTTGTTGTTAGGTGCCATCAAGTCAGTGTCCAACTCATAGCGACTCTACCTACAACAGGCAAAGCACTATTGTTAGTGATTCTCTCCTATTCATACGGTTTTTAATGGCTGGTAAATCTTTTTCTGGTTTAGGTACCAGGGTGATGGTAGCTTTGTAGAATGAGGTTGAGAGTCTTCCCTCCTTTTCTACTTTTTGTAATAATTTGAGGAAGACAGGTATTATATCTTCTGTGAAAGTTTGGTAAAGTTCTGCTGTGAACCCATCAGGATCTAGGCTCTTCTTTGCAGGAGACTTTTTATTACCTTTTCTATTTCAGTATATGTAATGGGCTGTTTAGGTCACTTATATCTTCTGGGGTTAGTTTTGTTAAGTCATATGTGTTAGTAAATTTATCCATTTCTTCTGTATTTTTATATCTTTGGGAATATAATCTGTCATAGTAATCCCTGATGATTTTCTGTATTTCATTGTAGTTGGTGGATATGAACCTGTTTTCCTTCCTAATCTTTACTATGTTGGCCTTTTCCTTTTTCTTTTTGATGAGATTCACCAGAGGAGTGCCTATTTTATTAATCTTTTCAAAGAACCAGCTCTTAGTCTTATTTACTTTTTGAATTATCTTTTTAGATTCTAATTGAGATATTTCTCCCTTTATCTTTGTAATTTCTTTCTGGATGCTCCTTTAGGATTGATTTGTTGTTGATTTTCTAGTGTCTTAAGATGTGTCATTACATAATTTATTTGGCTCTTCTCTGTCTTACTGATGAAACCACTTAATACTATAAACTTCCCTCTTAAAACTGCCTTTTCTGTATCCCATATGTTTTGGTAGGATGTGTTTTCATCATCATTTGATTGCAGGAACTTTTTGAATTCCAATTTGATTTCATCAATAATCCATTCATCATTCAGCAGTGTATTATTCAGTCTCCATAAGTTTGTAAAGTTTCTGGAGTTATTCTTGCTCCTGAGCTCCAATTTTATCCCATTATGATCTGATAAGGAACAAGGGGTAATTTCTACTTTTTAGTATTTATTGAGGGAGTTCTTATGGACTAGCATATGATCTATCTTAGAAAACGTACCATGTCGAGCTGAGAAGAATGTGTATTCCTCATCGTGTGGATGAAATATTCTGTATATTTCTGCGAGATCCAATTGGTTTTGTGTGGAGATTAGATTGGTCATTTTTCTGTTGATTTTTTGTTTTGATGAGCTGTCCCGTGGTGAAAGTGGGGTGTTGAAGTCTCCCATAATTATTGTGCGTGATCCAGTAAAGTTCTTTATATTCTGTAAGGTTTGTCTTATAGTGCTAGGTGCCCCGGTATTTGGAGCATATATATTTAGAAGCATTATTGGTTCCTGATTGAGTGTTCCTTTTAGTAATATGTAGTGTCTTTCTTTGTCTCTTCTAATTAGTTTTGGATTGAAAGTTAATGTCTCTGATATTAGAATTGCAACACCTGCTTTTTTTTTGTCCCCCCCTGGTTGTTATATTGTTTTTCAGCCCTTAATTCTCAGTCTATTGCAGTCTTTTTGGTTATATTGTTTTCTTAAATATTACATATTGAAGGTTTATGTTTTTTCATCCAATTAGCCAGTCTCTGTCTCTTAATTGGTGAATTAAGACCACTTACATTAGTAGTGATTATTGAGTAGTATCTATTGTTATGCATCCAATCATTATATGTTATTGGCTTATGAATCATGGTTACTTTGTTCCTTTCTTGGATTGCACTCATCTCAGCTAACCAAGTCTTTGGGTTCCTATATAGGGTTGTCTTATCTCTCCTGGATGTGGTAGTTGATTTGCAATCCTCTGTAGAGCTGGGTTGGTGGTTGCAAATGGTTTGAATGTGTCAATATCATGGAATGTCTTATACTCATCTATTTTGAAAGATAATTTTGCTGGATATGGTGTTTTTGGTTGGAAATTGTTCTTTGTTAGGATGTGAATTACCTGTGTCCAAGCCTTTCTAGCTTCCAGTGTTGATATGGAGAAGTCTGCAGTAGTTTTAATGGGTTTCCTTTTAAAAGTCATCTGGGATTTCTGCCTTGCTGCTTTCAGGATAGCTTTTCTGGTTTCTAATGACAACATTTCAGCTATGATATGTCTTGGGGATGACCTATTTTGGTTTACTTTGGGTGGGGTCCTGAATGTTTCAGCGTTGTATGTATCCAGACTCTGGATTATCTCTGGAAAGTTTTCCTTGAGGATATCATAGACTAGATTTCCTAGTCCTCTGGTGGAACTTTCCTCTCCTTTAGGGACACCCTGAATTCTTAAGTCTTGTTTTTTCATTCTGTATGAAGCTTCTTGGAAATCTTTTTAAAATTCCTTCATTATTGTTTCAATTTCTGACTGTATGTATTTAATTTCTTGGATTGAGTCCTTGGAGTCTGAAATTCATAGCTCAGCTTCATCCAGTCTTGGTGAAAAGGATTCTTTTGCAGAGCTTAATTCATTTAGCTTGGTTTGCATGTTAAGGATTTTTGCTTGATTTTTCCTAATGATTTCTAGCTGGGAGGAGAGAACAGACTCCAGGTGAGACACCTTCTTTTCAAAGATTTCAAGGATGCTGGTTGTATTCATTTTGATTTCTCTTAGCATATTAATAACCAAAACTCTGAATTCCAATTCAGAGATCTCTAGGAGTTGAGATTCATTGGAGGAATTTGTTGGGAGGCTTTTATCTGTGGAGTCTTCACATCCAGCCTGCCCCTTTGTGGTTCTTGTAGGTTTATGACTTTGTTTCCCCATCATATGGTCTGGGAATTAGGTTTAGTCTCTCCTGAGTGTGCAGAAATTCTCCCTCTGTTATTCCTTTGATTTTGTGTGGTGATGAATCTGTGGCACTTTATTTTTGTTCCTCAGCTCCATATTTTACAGCTTCAGAACCCTAGACAAGGATCTGTAGCAGACTGTGTATTCAGTTCTGTCCCATTCAGATTTCCTCTGATCCCTGAGATCCCAGACACTGATTTGTCTACTGGGTACAACGTGGTTCCTTGGTTGTCTAGTCTGTGGGGATCTTACTCTAGTTCACCAGCCCTATTCAACTCTTTTTTTTTTTCTTTTTTTTGTGGTACTGGGGGTTGATCCCAGGGCCTCAGGCCTGCATGCTTTGCAAGTGCTGGACCACTGAGCTGCACCCCCAGCCCTTTTATTTTTTTTGCTTACTTCCTGAGACAGGGTCTCACTAAGTTACATAGACTTCCTCTAGTCTCGAACTTGCAATCCTCCTGTCTCCGCCTCCCAAGCCGCTGGGATTACAGACGTGCGCCACCATGCCCAGCTCCTATTCAACTCTTAATGGGCTTAGTTTTTAATCAGATCTCCTAGGTTCAGTGGACCATTTGTTCATGGCACTTTTATCTGCATCCTGGAAGTCCACT
Source organism: Pedetes capensis (assembly GCA_007922755.1). Lineage (NCBI taxonomy): Eukaryota > Metazoa > Chordata > Mammalia > Rodentia > Pedetidae > Pedetes > Pedetes capensis. The sequence continues at coordinate 3,562 of VMDO01017208.1, read as the reverse complement.
CCTCAGTTTTCCATTCTCCAGTTCATTCCAGTTCATTCCAGTGGGGCTGGGGGCTAGGGAGGCAGTAATTTCTGATTCTTTACTGGGGGATGAGGAGGGGGGAGGATATGGTGAAAGAAGAAGGAGAAAGAGGAGAGAACAGAGACTAGTAGAAATTAAAGTCAAAATTAAAATTAAAGTTAAAATTTAAAAATAAAATAACTAAAAGAAAACACATATGTAGACTAAGAAAAAGAGAAAGAAAAAAAAAGTCACGCACATACATACACACCCACACCAAAAAACAAAACAAAAGACAAACCAAAATACAAAACACACACACAAAAACAAACAAACAAACAAGCAAACACCTGTGTACTCTCACAAGAGGTATCTGAACTATGAAGAAAATAAGGAAGAAGTGTACACTGCAGAGCTCAGGCTGCCAGTGTTTTTCGCACTATCCATAGCAGTCTTAAATCTTCTGAAAAGGACCTGTCTCTCTTCCTTCAGGCCTCTGGCTTTGCAGCAGGAAAGAGGCTTTTTCCTGCTATTTTTTTTTTTTATTAGGAGCAGGCTGGCTTAGGGAGCGGGGCTTCTGCAAAGCTTCCCTCTGCTGAGTGGATATGGTGGGTAACCACACAGTCTCTCGGGCTGAAGCTGGGCACTGCATGCTTTCAGAGATTGCCCTGTGAAATTCTCCATCCCTGTTGTATTTTCAGAGAGGCAGTGCAACCTGTGATGGCCTTCTGGGAATTTGCCTGCCCCACAGAGTTCATGCGCTGTGTCCTGAACTCTGAGTTCACTGTTCCAAAGCCTATGGCAGGGATATATAGCTGTGGTAGTTAGGTCTTTAATGCTGTACTCTCTATCCACTTGTGCATTCTGAATCCCATTCTGGTCTTGCCACTCCTGCCCTGTAGTGGGTGAGATGATGTCTGACCACTCCCAGTGAATCTGCCGCCTGTCTGGCCATGTGGAAGTCAGGTGGGAAACTGCCCTGAGACAAAATGCACCACTGCACTCCTTGTAGGATGGTGGTTGCGCTCTGTCCGTGTGTGACTCTGTCACTTCTGCAGGCCCTAGCTGATTCCACCATGCAGTGAGATGATATTGAATCTCCCCCTGTGGATCTGGGGTTCAGGTGCCAATGTGCCTGTCTGTGTGTCTGTGAAAGTCACGCTGTGCAACTGCCCCACAAAAACAAGAGGGAGGGAGCCACTCTGCGGCTAGGTTCTGGGCACGCTTTGCAGGCCAATGTTCCCCAGCCCCTACTGCTTTCACTCCCCATATACATGTGGGGATGGATGGGATGATAATGTTTCACCTCTGGTGGATTTGAGGCCTGCCCTCCTGCATGAGGATTTTGCAGCATCTTAGAGTCACCTCCTGCACTGCTGGCGCTGCTTAGAGATGGCCACTCTGCCTGCTACTTCAGGCCAACTCACCAGTTCTTCTCTGTGGAGTGTGCAGTCTGTGTCCCCTCGGCAGGGTGTTGGTGTGATGCCAAGGCTGTACTCTGTGTAGGATCCAGGTGCCTGTGGATGGTGCATGGATTCTTCTCTGAGTTTCTGTCATCTGTTATCTGGGAAATGGTGTAGATCTTCTGGACTTTGATTTGTGATCTTGTTGCTTGTCTAGTTTTTCTGCTGTCTCTTATATAAATTATTACTGTGTCTATCTAGTCAATGTGTGTTCTAAACTATTGGTTAAGGTTTCCTTTTACTCTGGGTCAGAAGGTGTGTGCTATCTGTCCATCATCTTTTTTCTCTAAGTACTTTCTTAACAAGTTGCCAATAACTCAGGAAATTGCACCAAGAATTGACAAATGAGATTACATAAAATTGAAAAGCTTTTGCACAGCAAAGGAAATCATAGAGTAAAGGGAAAGTCCACAGAATGGAAGAAATATCTTTGTTTCCTGTATATCTGACAGAAGATTAGTATCTAGGATATATAAAGAACTCCAGATTAATTTAATCTAAAGTAACAATTCAACAAATGAGTGGGCAATGGGAAAAAAAGAAGAACTACAAATGGCTAATAAACATATGAAAAGATGTTCAAAATCCCTAGCCATCATGGTAATAAAAGTCAATATGACACTGAAATTCCATCTCATCCTGGTCAGAATGGTTAACATCAACAAAACAAACAACAAGTGCTGGCAAGTATGAAGGGGAAAAAGGAACCAGTTTACACTGCTGATGGGAATGTAAATTAGTACAGCAATTATGGAAATCAATATGGACATTCCTCAGAAAACTAAAAATAGAACTACTATTTGATCCATCTATACAATTTCTAGGAGTATATGCGAAAGAAGATAAGTCATCATACCCCAGGAACAACTGCATTGCTATGTTTATTGTAGCACTCTTCACAATTTCAAGGGTATAGAATCATACCAGATGTTCATCAACATGTGATCAGATTTTAAAATGTGATATATATATATATATACATATATATATATATATCCACAATGGAATATCATTCAGCAGTAAAGAAGAATGAAATTATGTCATTTCAGCAAAATGGATGGAATTGGACATAATCATTGCAAGTGAAGAAACTCAGATTCAAAAAGCCAAATACATCATATTCTTGCTCATATGCAGGAGTAGATCTATTTTAAAGAAAAAGTATATAATTGTACATGCCTATGATTGGAAAATACAAATGGATCCACCATAGGGGGGAGGGGGCACTAATGGGAGGAAGAGGGCATGGGAAAGGTGAGGGGGAAGAGGGAACAAGATAGAAAGGTAAAGAGGGAGAGGACAAATGCAAAATACAGGATGGAACTCTATGAAAATCCCATAATGAACCGTACTTACATTACACAACTTAAAAAAAATCATACTATATCTCATAGATATCTACAATTATCATTACATGTTAATTTTTTAAGGAGATGGAAGTGTTAACAACCCTAATTTAACGGTTGCACACTGTATGTATGAACTGAATTATCACTTAGTACCACATAAATACCCCCCATGTGTCTGTTAGTTTGTTGTGTCATGGAGGCTTGTGTGTTGCTGTGATGTTGAAAGCTATGGCAACAGTGTTCTAGATACCAGCAGGGCTATCCATGATGGGCATGTTTCAACTGAGCTTCCAGAATAAGATGGACTAGGGAGAAGGAACTGGCACCCCAGTACTGAAACAACTAGGCATTGAAAACCCTGTAAATAGCAGAAAAGCACTGTCAAATAGAGTTCCAGAAAATGACTCTTATAGGCTGGAAGGTATCCAAGAAATAACTAGGGAAATGTTGCCTCCTCAAAGTACAGTTAACCTTAATGACAAGAACGGTATAAAGCCCCTGAGACCTCCTTTTGCTGATGTGGCACAACTCAAAATGAGAAGAAACATAGTGCTTGCAACAATGGGCTAAAACATAAAAGGATCACGTGCATGACATAGTGTTGGATAGTGTTTCATTCTGTTGCATTTAGGATCATTATGAGTTGGAGGGGAGTAGGACCTGGCGAGCCACTCCCGAAACAACTAGCCATTGAAAACCCTATGGATAGCAAAGAAACACTGTCAGATATAGTGCCTGAAAATGAGGCCC
>VMDO01017207.1:16037-45617 GCA_007922755.1 Pedetes capensis | reverse complement strand
ATTTAGCTCAGTGGGTAGAGTGCTGCACTGCAGTCTCTGAGGCCCCGAGTTCAATTCCCCGCACCACGAAAATGGGAGAAGGGCCTGGCAATCCACTCCCAAGGCAATCCTGAAGCACTCAGCCATTGAAAACCCTATGAGGGTCGCTATGAGTCGGATACCGACTCGACAGCACCTAACAACAACAACAACAACAACAACAACACATACATACATATATACATATATATACATACATACATGCCTGCAGCCATAGCCCTGTGGCATTCGATCCCGTCAGATCTCGGAAGCTAAGCAGGGTCAGGCCTGGTTAGTACCTGGATGGGAGACTGCCTGGGAACACCAGAAGCTGTAGGCTTGGGAGAAGGACCTGGCAATCCCCTCCCAAAAATCAATCTGCCATTGAAAATCCTATGAACAGCAGAGAAGCACTGACAATAGTGTTTCCCCTGTTGTACAGAGGGTCGCTATGAGTCGGATACCGACTCGACGGCACCTGACAACAACAACATACATACATACATACATACATACATATACACACATATATATAAAATGCACACACACATATTTGATTTGACTGCCCTAGGTTTAGCTCTGTGGATCTGGGGTTATCTGGGGAGAGGATAGTAGACTATATGTTGATTCTTTGCTGACTTGACATAACAGGTATCTTCTAATTTGTTTTCCCATATTTTATTTGCTTAGGATTGCATACTTGAGTAGTAGATAGGATTTTATTGCCATAGAATTTAGCTACCACAGCTATTGTTAATCTTAGATTTTGTTATTTCCTTTATGTGTAGAAATGGGAAATCATTGGTACTACTAAACTGACATCATATTCTTCAAGTGCAACTCTTGATTATACACAGAAGGAAGAGACTGATGACTATTAATGAATCTGCACACTGAGGGCAAGGAAGTGGGACTGAACCTTTATGTAGGATTTACACACTGACTGCATATATAAGATGGGTATTTTGAAGGTTTGCTTATTTATTTTGCAGTACTTGGGAGTTGAACCCAGAGCCTTGCACGTACTCTGCAAGTGCTCTACCACGGGGTTGTTCTCCCAGCCCATTTGTTTATTTTTGAATTTTGAGTTAAGGTCTCTGTTGAGTTACACAAGCAGCCTCTAGCCTCCTGGCTAGGCCTACCAAGTCCCTGGGATTATAGGCATGCTCCACCATGCCCAGATGAAGGTATCTTTAAAGTGCATTTGTGTGTATGGAGTGCATACTACTAGGATAAATCTACCTGGACCACCTGAAAGATGATGCTTTGTGTCTGAAAATCAGAATTCTAGCTCCAGGAGTAGGTTTCTCTTTTGCACTCCAGCTGGGGTAAAATGCATCATCTCTTAAATAGGTTTCTTTTCTACTAGAATATCTAGAAAGTAAAATACAGGAAGAATGTATGATAGAATGTATGTATGCATGTATTTGTAGATCTGATTGTTGTTGTTCAGTGCTGTCGAGTTCGACTCATAGTGACTTTATGTATAACAGAACGAAACACTCCCTGACACTGTCATGCCTGGCACTGTTGTTAGTGCTTCTCTGCTGTTCATAGCGTTTTCAATGGTGGGTTATTTTGGGAGTGGGCTGCCAGGTCCTTCTCTCTAGCCTGTAGCACTTGGTATTCCCAGGTAGTCTCCCAAACAAGGACTAACTCAGTTGACCCTGTTTAGCTTCTGAGATCAGACAAAATGTGTTGCTAGGGTGCTATGGCTGCAGACAGATCTGAATAGGTGCATATATTTGGGAACGGACATGGCAGTGAGTAGAATTTGTTTCATATGAATAAATAGAAGTTATCCAAATGGATGTGGTTCACTTCAAATTTTCACCTTGGGAGTTTATACATTGACCCCAAATTTTGTCAATATGTGGCTCAAACCTTCCCATTGCTCCTTTCATGGAAGTGCATTAGGAGTCTGAGGTCCTTTGTGTATTTTTCTCTTATTTGCCAAAAATCATCTGGAACAAATTCTAAAGTGTATGATCAAATGGGGTAAAAGAGCAAGACATATGAAATAATATAATTGGTTTTCTTGAGTGATTTGCAAATGGACACAAAACGGTATCTCTGAACAAACTTCCAGAAACTCTTTTTGTAATGGCAGTCTCAAGATTAAGTGTATGGCTTTCCACAGTGTCACCTGTGAAGGGTCCAAAAAATGTATTCATCCTGTTGCATTTTACTTCATGACTCAAGCATACTGGCATGCCAGGATCATCATGGATTTGTGTGGGATGGTGGATGGGTGTATGGTTCCTGGCCAACTGTGCAATCTGGTTAGAATTGGCCCCTAGCAGTTGATTCTTACCCTTCCATCCATTACATCAAACTCTGTGGAAAGCCACTATCTCTGATAGCAGTGAAACTAGTTTAAGGACTGGTAACATGTTTGTCTCAAATTTCTGCCTTATTTCCAGATACATGGCCTGTTTTCCACTTTCATGATTATAGGGTGGGTGTAGAAACCTTGAACATCATCTGATCTTGTAATTTCCAAATTTTGTTCATTTCTTACCAGGATTTTGCCATATATCTGAGCTAATTGTGTTATTTAGTTATTTTCTTAAAAAAAGTTACTTGGAAAAAATCATGATTTTAATTGAAAAGGAAATGTGTTATTACCATAGGTGAAGAACCACTTGACACAAATATAAGCTAACCATAAAATAACTACACTGAAAATAAAATAACATTATTGAATTTTAACTAGGTACTGACTCTTGAACTTGAGGTCCCCTTTTGGTTTGCTAAGAAGGGAGATTAACAAGTGTTGGAAAGATGTTAATGACATCTCAGGCCTGTGGTGGCTTGTTGTCCCTGAATCTGTATGTGCCTGTACCTATGCCCTCAGACAGTCCCCTCCCACTCTGAGTCTAGTCTAGGCCATGTGACTTACCTTGGCTTATGGACAATAGCAAATATCATGCCAGCAGTGACTTGGAAAGTGCTTGCACACTGGGACTTCCCTTTTCTTGCTGCTCTTGGAAACTTTGACCAGCATGTGACTAAGCCCAGGATAGCCAGCGGATGATAAGAGGCACATGATCCAGGTACCCATCATTCTAGCCAACAGTCAATCAGTGATCAGACATGTGGCTAGCTGTCTTTAGTCAATCTACCAGCTATGGTAGTTAGTTTGGCCAACATCAGGTGAGGCTGGTCCAGGTCAGCAGAACCAATAGATCTATAGGTATGACAAAAGTAATAAATAATGATTGTTCCACAAAAACATTTCATGGTGGTTTGTTATTTAGCAAAAGTTAACTTAGAGCCCAAAGAAAGATTCATGGCATGTTATTCATAGCACAAAATTTCAGCACAGTTTCTTCAATGTTGGTTTTGAATACAACCACCTCATCCATTTCCCTACATGCCTGTCAGCTTGTGCTGTGGGGGCTGTGTGTAGCTCTGACACTGAAAGCTATGTCACTGGGATCTCAGATACCAGCAGAGCCACCCATGGGGATCAGGTTTCAGTGAGCTTCTAGGCTAAGACATACTAGGGAGAAAGATCTGGCAGCCCACTCCCAAAATAATTAGCATTGAAAACCCTATGAATAGCAGAAGAGCACTGTCAAATATAGTGCTGGAAAATGAGCCCCCCACATTGGAAGGCCTTGAAGAAATGACTGGAGAAGAGTTGCCTCCTCAAAGTAGAGTTGATCTTAGTGATGCGTATGGAGTAGAGCCCCTGGAACCTCCTTTTGCTGATGTGGCACAACTCACCACGGGAAGAAACATAGTGACTGCAACACTGAACTCAAACATAAAAAGATCGTGTGCATGGTACAGTGTTGGGTAGTGTTTTGTTCTGTTGTATATAGGGTTACTATAAGTTGGATCCAACTTGATGGCACCTAACAACAACGTTATCTATTACCAATGATTCACATCTCCTACTTCAAGAAAGACTGATCCAGTGCAGGCCCTGCCTTTTATGTTTAACAACTGAAGGCTCAGAAGGGTAAAGTGACTTTACTTAGACTTCATACAGGTCTTTTGTATGTAATCTGAGTTTATTTCTGGAGCGTTTTGCTGCCTTTAGGATTGGTATGTTTAATCATATTAAAGTCATGAGTAGGATTTTAGGGAGTTACTATGCCAGCTTATGTTATCTTTATCCTTTCATAAAGGGAACAGAAATCAAGTTAACCCACAGAGTTTAAAAACTTACTTGTGCTGTGGATTGAACTGTGCCTTCACCCTAAAGATATGCTGAAGCCTTATCCTTCAGTACCTGTGAATGTGACCCTGTTTGGAAATAGGAACTTTGTAGATCCTCATCTTAATGAGGCTCTGCTGGATTAAGGCAACCCTGAATCCAACTTGTCCTTGTAAGAGAGAGAGAGATTTGAACATAGAGGCACACACACAGGGCAGATGGCCACATGTAGATGGAGGCAGTGATTAGAATTATCCCTGCCACCGGCCAAAGGATGCCAAGGGTTGCTGGCCACCACCAGAAGCTAGGAAGAGGCAAGAAAGGATTCTTCCCTAGAGCCTTTAAAGAGAATTTGGTTCAGCCTTGATTGCAGCCTTGTAGCCTTTGGAACTGTGAGAGAATAAACTTGTTGCTTTCAATCACCCAGTTTGTGATACTTTGTTATAGTAGTGCTGGGAAGCCAGCATCTTGCCTCTTTGCTTTTGTTTGGAATAATATTCTATCTACATTACACCCTAAATGATATAAGCAGTAAGGAAATTGACAGGCAAAACATGGAAGCCAAGGGATTCAAAGGCAAAAACCAGTTCTTTCCCTCCCCTAAAAATAAGCCACTAAATAAAAAATGCCTGCATGGATTCCTGGGAGTTGAGTCCATGTGAATGATTGAAATGCAGCCTAGTCTGAGTTTCTTTCCATCAACAAAGGAGGCAGTCGGGCCATATATTCCTTTTGGGCCACTTTGTCTTGTGCAGCTGAGTGAGTCTATCAAGCCGGATCTTTTCCAGAGTTCATAAAAAATGTAGAAATCCAGTCTTTGTGGGGGAGTTAACATTCTCCTGAGAATTCACTATAAATGCATTTCACTGGGTGAGTAACAAACATCTGGGTCTTCTTGCTTAGTGAAATCATCTCCTAGGAGTGAAGACAGACCCAGAGTTGACATCACCTCCCTTCTTCCTCCTAATTGTGTTGTGATCTCAACACTGATGCTCCTCCTAAGTAGTAAGTGACATTGCTTTCAGCGAATTACCACCTTCTTTTCTTTCAGCAATCAGCAGTACCTCCTTTTCTTGGTCGTGTTACTCATAATCCATTTAATATCATTTGCATTTTGAAATCTTTATTCTGCTGCATCAGAGTATTAATGGAGGTTTAGGGCAGCTGCACCAAGGCAATTTGCCTGGCTTCTGAAAACCTCCTCCTGATAATCCAGAAAAATCCGCCACTATGGGGACCCCAATTTGTCTGATTACCTTCTTCTGACAGCTGCCAGGGTCATATCCTTACACTTTTGCATTTGTTGCTCTCATTTGGCTAATTCTATTAGTGGCTTATTCCAGACATGAAAGTCATTTGCTATTAAAATCAACTGTTGTCATCTCAAAAGGAAAATCGCAAGGCCTCCTTTCCTTTTGAACTTCAAATCAACAGAAGACTCCAGATGTGCAAATCAAAGGTGCTGCTTTGCATTAATTGTCTTCTATTGACCTGTGCTTCTTTAGTATCAGGGAATTAATGCCTTTAAAGTGAAGAAAAAGAGGCCATGGTTAATACAGGAGATGGGGTGAATTTGAAACCATCCCTCACACTGGATCTGGATGGCACAACCAAAACTAATAATGCCAACCCTGGCATTTTGGTTGGTGAGTTTTTCAGTGACTCCCAGTTGCTTCAGAATAACCTCTCACCCCTTCTTTCTCAAGTACTAACTTGTGCTCATTTGCAAAGCTACATTTCTTAGTTTCTCTGTAGCTAGGCAGCCCTGTGACCAAGTTCTGGTCAGGGACATGTAATCAGAAGTCTGCTGGGAATTTCTGGAGAAATTTTTCTTTCTTAATATAGGCATTTTCCCCCTCTCTTTCTGGCCTCCTGATCTTTCTTCCTGCCTGGAGTGTCCCTGAAATGTCTGGAGCTGGAGCAGTCACCTTGTGACCACGTAGGAAAGGCAAAGAGAATTGCAGAGATGTGGGCCTGTTGCTCTTAGCTACTGTGTTAATTACTTTTCTCATTGCAGTGACAAAATACCTGACAGAATAATCTAAGGAGGAAGGAGGATCCTCTCAGTTTAGAGGATCTCAGTCCGTAATGTTGGGGAGGCATGGCGGAGCTGCTGGTGTCAGGGTCTGCAGTAGAGGACTTCATGTCACCATATCGGGAAGCAGAGATTGCTCACTAGAACCAGGGGTCAGGGTAAAACCTCCAAAGGCCCACCTCCAGTGCCCAACTTCCACCGTCCTGCTAGGTCCTACCTCCCAAAGTTCCACAGCCTTCCACTGTAGTGCCATCACCTGGGGACCTAACATTTAAACATATGACCTTTGGGGGACATGTTAGATTCATAGCATAACAGCTACCAAAGTAACAACAGGATTTTTATTTTATTTTTTTTTGCCTCTGGACATCTTCCCTAAGGACATACTTCCCTAGTATATATGATGTATATACTAACAAAACCACTGTGAAGTGAATTTTTTGTTATATCTAGCTAAACTCCTTAGATGATACTATGGGATTTCCAAGGGTCCAGTGTGCTGCTGATGTCTTAGTAACTGGAGCGGGAAGGAAGTGTGAGCCAGGGCAGGGAAAGGAAGTCAGTTAGAGCAGAGCCCTGGTGTCCCCTATGTGTGTGTCAGACTGGGCCTCTTCTCATATTCCTGTTTCACCCTCCAGCTTAGGCTTTTATTGGTATTCCAGATAACTTGTCAGATGGATTTCCTGGGGCTCTGTGGTTTTCTTGGGAATTGCATTTAATGAACAACTGCTTTGTTCATTTCCTCACTAATTTTCCATTGCTTGAGAGAAAAAGGAAGCTCTGACTGAGACAATGATAGCCTGGTATGCCTTGGGAAAGAGCTGTGTACTTCTAAGTGATCTGGGGAGGGGGAAGATACAGTTTTGGGAATTAAAAATGACATTTTTTACACCAGAAGTCATTCTGGTTAAGGACCAACATATAAAAACCAGAAACATGGATGGGTTGGATTATTTCTTTTCCCCACACACTTTTAAAAACTTTTTTCAGGATGTTCAAGTAATTACTTGCCACCACAATCTGAAGATGGGAGTCTACTGGGGTCCCATGAAACAGTTCTTCTAGGATCTGTGGGGGTAGAGTGCTAGTGAGGGGCTAGGCAGACTACTGTATGGTGAGGAACTCTATGCCTGCTCCAGAATCTGGGAGGCCTTGCACCCACTCTTGGAGAAAGGCAGCTGGCATGGGCAGTGCTTGGCAGGGTGGGGGTTAGGGATGACAAACTTTCCCATAAGGAAAGAAGGGACTCACCCTCAGCCTCTCTCTCTCTTTCTCTCTGGCCAGGTCCATGGACTTCTATTCCCTTTTTATTGTTCTAGTTCTTCTCTTCACCCAGTTTGACACCAAATGTACCTATTTAGATAACACCCAGGAGGCAGGGCAGTATAACCTTTGCTGAAGGCTCTAAAAGATTTGTTTTTTCTCTAGTTCTTCTGTTTTTGTGCTGGCTGACCTTAGGTATGTTACTCAGACTCTCTGAGCCTTGGTTTCTCTGTCTATAAAATTAATTACTAGGCTGGAGCTTATCTCAATTGGTAGAGTGCTGCTCTGTGCTCTCTGAGGCCCTGGGTTCCATCCCCATCATGGCAAAAATGAGAGAAAGACATGGCAATCCACTCCCAAAACAATCCCAAAACAGTCATTGAAAACCCTATGGATAAGTATATAGGGTCGCTATGAGTCAGACCCAACTCAATGGCACCTAACAGCAACAATTGCTTGCAACATAACCACAAAATCTCCATGGTATCTAATAGTAAGCATCTATTTCTTGCTCACAGGGTTGCTGGCCAACAATGGCATGCTTCTTCCCACTGCAGAACAGTGAGCTTTGGGCCCTGATTGTGGGTCTGCTCCATGTGGGTTGTTCTGGGGCCCAGGCTGGAGGGCAGGGGATCCTGGAGCATTCTCATGGTGGTGCTCTCGAGGTTCCAGGTGGATGAGGGGGGATATGGGCTGCTGCTTAGGCTTGCAACTTATGCACTGTCACTTTGGCCAAAGCAAATTACTTGGCCAAGTCCCACCTACGTCTATTGAGTGGGAAATATATTCCTGCTGTGGAGGGAGGTAGGAAGTATTTAATGAACAGACATCTAACTATCACTCCCAACGGAAGCAGTTGTTTTAGAGACTTAATGAGGTAATGATGAGAGGCAGGTAGCACGGAACCACACACATAGTAAGTACTCATTAAATATAACTGTTCTTTCTGCTCTGCTGCTGCGTTGTTCTATCCTCAGCACCAGGAGATGGGGCTCTGGAGAGGAATGCGTGGAAACAGGCTGTGCATTGTTCAAGGTCCTCCATGTTCAAGACTTTGCTGGCATGGAGAACTGAAGCTTCAGCTCCTTGACCCCAGCATGTACTAGTCCTCCCCTTTGACCTCAGATGGGCTCATGGGAGCTTCTGAAAACTTCAGGTCATTGTAATACTCAGTTGCTTTTATGTGTTTACATTGAAAGCATGTGTTTGCCCATTTCATTTGACCTTTGTGATTTTTCTATGAAGTAAACTCAGAAAGCATTGCTCCTGACAATTTGTGGAGAAGGGAAGAGATTGAGGTGACCCCAAGGTTTATCTGGTCCTTTGACTTTGTAGTCTAGAACTTGCATTGCAAGTGTCATTTGCATTATAGAGGTATTGGTTGAGGTTTGTAGGAATCAACTATAAATATCTGAAACTTTAGTGTCCGTCCATTTATCTATCTACCTACCCATTTGCCCATTTAACCAAGCAGGTGCTTATGGAGTTCCTATCTTGCACTCCATAAGAGTGTGATGGTGAGTCCCTTAGACATGTCCTGGAGTGACTGGAGGGCTCAAGAGACTGTGGTAATTCCTGGTGCACCTGGGCTTTGGGTAGTGGCAAGGAATTGGTAGTGAGGGCCAGAGTTGGAGAGCCTGAGCCTGCTCACCGCTCCTGTATCACTCACTGCTGGGTGTCCTTCATCAGCCAGATGCAATCTCTTCCCATGTTTCTTTAGAACACCCATTAGGTCCCACTACCACTCTTTCAGGATGTGCTGGAGCAGTTCACAGTCACACGGGGGGCCCCAGACATCTCCAGGTCCTCAGGACCGCATTGACCCTCTTGGATGTGCAGAGAGCCCCTTTCCACTCTAGTAAGTACCTGACAGTGGTGGGGCAGTGAGATCTGGTACTGAGCATTGGGAGGCAGGAGCCTGGACTGCTTCACTGACCCCATGGCCAGGTGGGAGCTTGAGGACTGGCTGACCACACTCCCTTCCCACTCCGTCTCCATTTTCCTATGTGATTGATTGGATGGGAGCTCCCTCCTAGTCTTCAGATGCTGTAATACTTCTCAATTCTGTGAGATACCTGGAGCTTGCCAGGGCTCACCTGTCAGTGGTGTTGGGAGGAAAAGTTTCCCTTCTGTGTCCCAGAGACTCTTGATAATCTAGTTTAACTTCTTTGGTCTCATACCTCCTCTGCAACCATGGATTTTGCAGGGGAAGGACAGACCATCATGGACCTAAGCCCAGTGAGCAGGTTGTGCCCTGAGTTGGCCTGGATTCATAGGGCCTGGCCACCCCTGCTGAGCAGACCCTTGACATCTCCACCTGCCCTGGCCTCTTGGCCTTTGGTCTTCTTTGGGCTTGGCTTTTTGTAGATCTAGATCTTCTGCTTGCTTGGTCAATTGCCCTCCTATGCTCTGTGGACAGCCTTGACTTCAGAGATTCAGAACCTTCACAAACAACACAGGGATCTGGGCTGTCTGGCATGTCCACCCTATGCCAGTGGTCCATTAATAGTTTTGTATCTGCTATTTGCCTAAAATACATAGGAAAATCCCCATTTTCTTATGTTAGAGGTAGTGGCCTATTCATATGGACATGAAACTGTGAAGCTGAGAAAGGCTGTTTATCTTTCTCAGGGTTGCACAGCTGGTCAACAAAGGTCACTCCCATCACATGACTCTATCTTGTCAGTAATAGCTGCTGATGTGAGCCAGAGACTTCTTCCATATCATATGTGAACCTTATGCTGACTCTGCCTTTGCATCCTCTTCATTTACCAGGTAATAGAACTGAGGCACAGAGAAGTTAAACAACTTTCTCTAGGTCACACAGCTAATAAATTACAGTTAAGATGTTCTAGCCTGGGGTTTTCAGGTTCCCAAACTCCTCTTATATTTCTATTCTCTCTGGGACCTCTGAGACTTCCCCATGATCTTACTGAGCCCTTCTCTAATACCCATATATGGTAGAAGTCTGGTTAAAGAAACACTGAAAACAGAAGTGACAGGGAAAATTCATCTCCTTTGCAGGGCAGCCTGCAGTGTGGTGTATGGAGGGAGATGATGGGAAGTGAAACTCCATTCCCGGTCTTGGTGTTTTATGGGCTGATTGTAAGAATGTGTGACCCTCACACTTTCTTTTTAGCCATACCCTGCTGGCACAACCTCTTTTTCTCTTCATTGGCTTCCTGAGTCTTTAGTTCATGGCTGTTGCTCCAACCAATGACTCTGCATTGGCTGGGCCCTCCTGACCTACACCCACCTCCCTGAAACCGTGTGAGTTCCTGCCTTAGTGAGGGAAGCTGCCAGGTATCACGGGCACCAGGAAATGGACCAATGTCTTATATAAACCCCAGGACAAGCCCAGAATATGCAGCCAAAAAGAGATCACTAGAAAAGAGCATTAGCTCATTGCAACCTTCAGCATCATTGCTTCCTGTCTTGGGGAAACAAAACGAAACAAAAAACAAAACATAAAAAGCCTATTTTTTTCTGATGGCTTATCCACTCTCCCACATAAACCCAGATGCTCAGGGCTGAAACCTATTAGGGCAAAACACACCGGCTGATCCCAGGGCACAGGAACCACCAGACTCTGTGCATCTTCTAACCTGCTTACATGTCTGGTTCAAACCACCTTTAGTTCCCACCTTGTAATTGATTTTCCTGCTTCCACCCCTACAGTTCATCCTGTCCTTAGCAGATCCTCTAAATGGGGAGCCTGAGCCTAATGGCTTCTTATTGTTCTTCAGAGAAAAGCCAAAGTCTTTACAGTGCCTCTGATGATCGAGGGCAGGGGCCAGCCCATCCTTTCTGTCAAGAGCCACATAGCAGATGTTTTTGGCTTTTGGGCCCTCAGTGTCTGTGTGGATATCTGCTGTGGTACGAAAGCAGCTGTGACCGGTAAGTGAAGGAGCCGGCATGGCTGTGTCCCAACACGTCATTTACAAAGCTGGTGATAGGTGGGATTTGGCTATGACTGGCAATGTACTGACCCCTGGGAACCTCTTGGCCCTTTAGCCTTCCGCTCTGGCCCTCTGCTTCGGCCCCTGGACCCCTACAAATGCACAAAGCCTTTGGGCCTTGACATTGACTATTCAACCCAGAACATTCTTCCTTGATGTTTTCCCTCTGGCTCATTTCTGCACTTCCTTCGGTTTCTGCTTAAACATCATGACCAGAGAACCCTCCTGGACTGTGCCTGAAATAGCAAAGCCTCCCATTGTCTTAGCACCCTGCCCTCTTTACTCCATTTTATTTTGTTACATAGCCCTTGCTGCCTCGGGACACGTCTACACATTGAATGAATAAATGATTCCTTCAGCAAATATTACCAAGTGCCGCCTTGATGCCAGGCAACTCTCAAAAGTGCTGAAATTCTGTAGAGAATAAAACAAAGGACTTGTCCTCATTGAACTTGAAGCCCAATAGGGAGGATATAACCAGAATGTTGTTGTTATTGTTGTTAGGTGCTGCCAAGTTAGTATCTGACTCATAGCGACCCTGCGTACAACAGGTGAAACACTATTGTCAGTGCTTCTCTGCTGTTCATAGGGTTTTCAGTGGTGGGTTTAGTTTTGGGAGTGGGTTGTCAGGTCTGTCTCGCAAGCCTACAGCACCTGGTGTTCCCAGGTGGTTTCCCATCCAAGTACTAACTGGGCACGCCTACAGCACCTGATGTTCCCAGGCTGTCTCCCATCCAAGTACTACCCAGGCCCAACCCTGTTTAGCTTCCGAGATCTGACGGGATTGGATGCCACAGGGCTATGGCTGCAGGCCATAACCAGAATAGCTTTCATAAACACAAACATGGCAGGTAGAGGTAAGTGCTATGGAGATTATTAGGCTGGGCAAGTGGACAGATCATGCAGGCTCACCTCTGCATCTTTCTCTGTATTTGTCCTCTTCCTGGCACCATTGCCAAGGGCTCCTGAGTCACAGCAACCGTTGCTGAGTTTCACTCCCATTGCTCAGCTTAGAGTCTTATGTTGCAGAGCGGGAGCTTCTGACAAAATCCCAGCGTCGACAGGGGGCGCCACAGACTGGGGAAGAATTAGCTCTGCTGAGATGTGATCAAGACAGCAGCGGCCAGCCTTCTGAAGAGGGAAGGAAGGGAGGTGAAGGCTGCAGCAAAGGGACAGGGAGGCTGGAAGTGGTGGGATGTAACAGGATCTGAACACAACTGCCGGCACTGCGAGGGTTTTCCATGGAGCACTGCCTGAACTCCAGGGCCTTATGAAACAATGCACTGCTAAGTTCGATGCTTAATGAATCAGCCAGGCATGCGTTATTATTGCTGCCACGGAGTCCTCATTGTGTCTTAATGCTCAGTTATACAGCGTGGAATCTGGGTCGGGCTTTCTATCATCTCGGACGTGCGGCAGGAACTGGCCCAGGTCTAATTGCTCCCCACGTGAATGGATTCATCCTTATCTTGGCAAAGGGACACAGTGATATTTGGATTGAAGGCGCCTCACTTAGAATCACAGGCTGAGAGAATTAGACCTTGAAACAGACCTTAGATATGATCCAACTCCAATCTGCGGATGGTACCGATGGGGAAAATGTAGCTCATAGAGGAAGTTACTTGCCCAAGGTCATAAGTGGTACTTTGGGTCACAAGTCAGGCTACTGATTCTGTGTTAAATAGTGGCTTTACCATGGTAGGCATCTTCTCAGGACACTGCTGGTGTCCTGCTCATGCCTGCAACAGATGCCACGGACAGTGATATCCTCTTTAGGGAAGCTGAAGACCAACCAGGAGAAGCTGTGCTTCATGTATTTGAACACAAATGGATAACCAGTTAAACAAACAAACAAAAAAAGAAATGACTTCCATATTTTATGGCCCCCAGGGACTCAGTGACCTCATGCTCTCAGATTAAAGGAAAGGGGAAAACCATACCCTCCTTGCAGAACTCTGCTGCCTGTGCGTCCCCCAGTGCCCCACCATTCTCTGGAATGGAGGCAGTAGAGGACAGCTGGAAAGCATTATTGCTTGAAGGCTTGCATTCTGGCTTTTATATGTGATTTACACAGATCTGCATACTGTATGCTCTGGGCATTGTTTTCTGTTTTATTCCATCTTCACAGCCTGCCTTCTCAAAGCTCACTTGGTATTTGGGCTCCCTCAGCTCTGCTGGGTGAAACAGGTGCTTAGCTGGAGTTTGATCTGGAGAAATATCTGGAAGTTCCACCTCAGGGAAGGAGGCTGTGGGGCAAAGAGTGGCTGTGGAGGGCAGTGATGACAAAGTCTCATGACCATCACTTTTACTAAGGCTCCATGGTAAACTTCCTCTTGTTGAAGTTTTTATGTGTGTCTCATCTCCAATAGTGACTGTATTTATAAGAACCCAGAGGTTAGCCTATGTGGTCAGAATGACTATATATCAAGCGTAAAGTGACAACTTCAAAATGTCCTGGAAGAGATGGCCAACTTTTGGGTACCTAAATCATTCCTAAAGGAGGAGTAGTCCTAGATGAGAAATGCAAATTTAAATCATAATGAGATTCTACCATCCACCCACTGTTGTTGTTGTTAGATACCCTTGAGTTGGATCCAACTCATAGCAACTCTATATACAAAAGAATGAAACACTCCCTGAATGTGTGAGGCACATGATCTTTTTTCTGTTTAAGCCCATTGTTACAGTCCCTGTGTCAATCCATCTAGGTGAGGGTCTTCCTTTTTTTCTTTGACCTGCCACTCTCCAAAACATGATGTCCTTCTCCAGGGATTGGTCCCTCCTGACAACATGCCCAAAATACACAAGAGGCAATCTAGTCATCTTTGCTTCCAAGGAGGACTCCAGTTGCACTTCTAGGAAGGGTGTCAGTTCTTTTTGCAGTCCATGGTGTATTCAATATTTTCTCTAGCACCATAATCCAAAAAACATGAATTTTTCTCTTGTCTCCTTTATTCAAGGTCCAGCTTTTCACAACCATATCATATGACTGAAAGTACCATGGCATGAGTCAGGCACACCTTCATCTTCAATGTGACATCCTTACTTTCCAACACGTTAAAGAGATCTTTTGCAACAGTTTTTCCTAATGTAATGTGTCTTTTGATTTCTTGGTTGCTGCTTCTGTGAGTGTTGATTGTAGAACCAAGTAAAGCCAAACCCTGGACAACCTCAAGCTTTTCTCCATTATCAATGACTAAAATGATAAAATACTGACAATGTTAAGAGTTGCCAAGGATGTTGGTCAAGTAAAGCTCTTATATATCACTGGTAGGTGTGTAAACTGGCATAATCACATTAGAGAATAAGTAGTCAGGACCATGTAGATATAAACATATTCCTCCCCTATGTTCCAGACATTCTACTTTCGGGTCTTTCACAAAAGGGAGTGAGTGCACATGTCCACCAAAACACATATACAAGAATTTGTTGTTGTTATTGTTTTGACACAGGGTCTCACTGTATATCCAGGCTGGTCTAGAACTTGCTCTATAGTCCAGGCTGTCCTTGAATTCATGATCTTCCTGCCTCAGCCTCCCATGTGTTGGGATGACAGGCATATGCCACCATGCCTGGCTAAGAATGATTAGTCATGGTAATGAAATATTAAAAACTAGTTAGGTAGATAACTATTCAAGTGGATAAATAAGTTGAAGTTATTCTTACTGTGGAATAGTGTATGGCAACAAAAAAGAATAAACATATATGGAGCAACATGGATGAATGCATATATATAAAATGCAGCAAAAGAAAACAGACACAGAAAGTCCATGCTGTAGCATTCTATTTACATGTATTTCAAGAATCGACAAAGCTAATCTATGGTGATAGGAGCCAGACTGTTGGACTGTTGTTACTGCTGGGGAACAGAAAGGACCAGGAAGGAGCATTGGGGAGCCTTCTGGGGTGATGGAAATATTATATCAATATGTAAAAATTCGTTCATTTACTTGAGGTTTGTGCACTTTGCAATGTGTCTGTTATACCTCAATCACACTGAAGGAGGAAAAAAGGGACTTGTGTGAGAAAGCCTCCAAGGTCATTCTGGTGATATGTCCCGTATCTCTGACTTCTAAAACTTAGCCTCTATTTCTGAAGCCCTAGTACCACCTTGCTTTATGGACTGTGCTCTTTCGTATCTCTCAAAATTAGCTCTTCTACTTGCCTTAATGGCTTCATGTTCCAACACGCCCTAAGCCTGTCATTAGCCTCTGATATTTGTATAACATGTGCACACCTTCAGGTTTGCCCAACTTCAAACTGAGCTGATGCTATCAGGGTCTGCCAGCACCAAAATAGCTCCTCCATGGCCCACCTTCCCATGCTCCAGCCTTATTAATCCAACACTTCACACTCGGGATGAGATGGGCTCAGGAGTTCCCTGTACCATATCCTCCATCAAGTGCCCACTGTTGTCACATATTCTGAGGGGCACCTGAAGAGGAAACGCTCTATGCCAGTGTACATGTTACTGATCAGATAGTAATCCCTGGGGAATATGCTGGGATAGACTGCACAGAGCCAGCTGGACATCTTTGGGCTAAGCTAAAGGCCAAATAAAGGCCAAGAATAAAAATAGATCCTTTTGCATCCTCTCTTCTATGTTAGCCTGCAGCTGTATCACTGTGGTATCCGATCCCGTCAGATCTCGGAAGCTAAGCAGGGTCGGGCATGGTTAGTACTTGGATGAGAGACTGCCTGGGAGAAGAACCCAGAAACCCACAACCTAATTGTCCAAAAGACAATTAGCCATTGAAAACCCTATGAATAGCAGAGAAGCACTATCAATAGTGTTTCACCTGTTGTATGTAGGGTTGCTATGAGTCGGACACTGATTCAACAGCACCTAACAACAACAACAACTTCTACACTAAGGATAGCTAAGCTCTACCTGGGCTAACCTGTCTTCCCCTGGCTCCTTCTCATCCTGTGGCAGACATTAATAATCAATTCTAGTGCTTTTCTAATAAGCCCAAATGGAAAAGTACTCCAAGAAAGCACAAGAGATCAAGTATGTGCTTCAGCCTCTGGAAGAGAGCTGCTCTGTCCTTTTTTGGTCTAACCAAGGCAGCACTTTTTCCCAAAGTGCCGCTGTAGGTCTACCGTACATCAGCTGCAAGGGGCGTAAAAGAGACGCAAAGAGAAAATTCTAGGTCTGGTTCCTTGGGAGTTAGTGTGAAAGGTAGGATTTTTCTGCAAGAGACTTATTAAGGAAGCACTCCCAGGTCAGGAAAGGGGTGCAGGGGAGGTAAGAGTGCAACCTCATGCAAAAGGCCCCAGAGGTTTCTCCACTCACAGGGTAGGGCCACAGTGGAGGGTGAGTTGCCCTGGAGTGCCCTGGAGCTTGGCTTGCATAGCTTCACACCTGCTCACCATTGGTCAGGGACCTCGGAGAGAGGCTGGTTCCCAGGCACTCCTGGCTGGCTGTGTGTGGGAAGTGCTCCAGTGGCCCCAGGGCAGCCTTGTAAATATGAACCTCAGCTGTGGGTGTGGGAAGCAAAGGTGCCCTCAAACTGGCGCACATGGAAACAGTAAAACACCAACACTCCCTGCCATTAAAGGCAGCTGAAAAAGACAACACCAATGAGACAAAAAGAGGCCGAGCCCAGTGTAGTGGGCCTTAATCTTTTCCTATGCTGGAGAGAATGGGGAGAAGAGAAGGTATTTGCGCTCTTCCTCATCAGTGTCAGCCTGACCTTCCACTATAGTTGTCCCTAAGGGAAGACAAAGGGCAGAAGGGGCAGAGATGCCTGTAGATGCTGCTGTCACAACGACATATGAGAATCTCCTGGGCGAGGCTGCTGGCTGGAGGCTCCCATGAGACCTTCTAGCATTGAGATTCCTTCTGTTTTTACAGCACTGCATGTCCCAGAACCCCTCACAGGCGTGACAGTATTTTTACAACTTGTGAGGCAGCCAGGGGCTTTCGTTTTCATCAATCAGGTAGCACAAAGGGCCGCTGCCCTCCCTGGTACGCTTCTTTGTTGTGCTTCTAAAATTAGTTGGTATCTTTGTCTAGACCTTACCCTAACTGTATGTAGCTGAGCTGGAGAGACTAAGGGCCCTCTGTTCATTTTCCACCTTTAAACAGTTTTCTCCTTACTTGAGGTAACAGAATGATTTTTTTTCCCTTTTGTTCAAAAAGATGTGGAGTCTGGACACCTGGCCCAAGTGTTGGCTCAGCCACCTGGTTACTGTTAAAATTCTTTAACCTCTCTGGGCCTCAGTTTCCTCACTCATAGTATAAAGATGTAGGTCTAGATTATAACAGCAGTCCTTGCTCAGGAATCATGTACACACGTGGGTCCAGGTTATGGGAATTGTATTTCTTTCTTCATTAGGAACAAAGAACAGGGCTTTTATTTTAAACATTGCACCTATATTTTGGCCTCAATGCATTAATTTTTAGATAACATTTTTCTTTAAGAAGAGGGAGCTATCTGGTATAAGGAGACCTCATTTTTTCCCTTTTTTCTCCCTTCCTCCCTCTTTTCTTTCTCTCTTTCTCCCTTCTTCCCTCCCTCCCTTCCTCCCTCCCTCTTACTCTCTTCTTCCCCTCTTTTCTCCTCCCTCCTTCTCTCTCTCTCTCTCTCTCTCTCTCTCTCTCTCTCTCTTTTCACATTAAAGCCCCTGTCTTCAGGGAAGAAGAAGCTATTGTGTATGTTTGGAATCTTTCAAATCCAAGCCTGCCAAGGGAAGGAGAGCTACAGGTTTCAGTAAGCACCTTCTTTTAGTAATTTTAAGAATTTCACTTATGATGACAAATCTTCAGAAACCCTAGGAGACCTACCAGAAAAAAAATCTGACTCATCAATGGAATTTTCCTAAATGTTCTCCCACTCTGGTACTCAATTTTTCCATTAGGAGGGTCTCCTCTGCAGATTTGGAAGGTGTCTGCAGCCTGCTTTTGATCACGAGGGAGCTTGAGAACTTTGGGAGCTTGATTCCCTACCCTCCAGCTTCCCCCATCAGCACCCTGGGCCACTGCTGACCAAGTTGACTTCTAGAGGCTGAGCTGCCCACATGCCTTGATGTGGTTGCCAGTGGCAACCATTTCCACTGGAAGTCCAAGTGTCCATGGCAAAAGCTGGCTCCCTTACATCTTCTCATAGAGTTACTTTCATAAAAATGAAGGTGCAAATGCAGCACTCTGGGACAACATGTGTGGACTTCTTTTAGATGTGGAATCTGAAGCCCAGGGTTTACAGGCCTCAGTTGGATGTTAAATTCCCTGAGATCTGTGTGTGCAGGCCCCAACATGCAGAATGTGCTTGCTTCTACTTGGGAGGGAGATGGGCAGAGCCGACTTCTTCCCTTTTATAGGTTTTCTTGAGATGTTGCCAACATTCATTCCAAGCTATTTAAAGATTAAGAAATATACTTTTGAGAACTTGATTTGATGTAATTTCGGGAAAAGACAAATACACTTAAAAAAAGACAATGTAAAATGCTAAAAGACTCAGTTGAAAGAATGAGTTGATGTTTAATTAAAAGCAGTGGGCATGAATGGATTCTGCACATTTTCAAGGATCAAGTTACCTGGAAAGAAAGGAAAATTGTGGGATGGGTATAATATAAACAAAAAGGGGAGTTCAAATGAGGACTTTAAGAAATTAAAATCAAAAGAGACTCTTCAAAAAGAGTGTCCATCTTGGGTATTAACCTCCAACATTGAAATGAAAACAATTTTGAAAAGCTTTTTAAAAAGGCAACCCACATTTGGGCATGCTTCAGATGTCTTGGACTCGAGCTTTCTGTGGGAAGCTATGGTTTCCCATCATTTGCTTGCTTTTATTCATTTGCATCATTTATTCTCTGTGAAGTACATCTAGGATTTCTTACCAGCTATCCAAAGTCATGCTGACTTGAAGGAGGAGGGTATTTGGCTCCTTTTATATGCAAAGCTCCCACAGTCTTTGAGTCCAGTGTAATGGCTAAAACACACTAAGCAGTAACCAAAAAACTCAGGTTCTTGCTCATGTTTCTGTTTCTCACTGTGTGACTCAGAGGATATTATTCTATTTCTCTGAGAATCAGTTCTCTCCATAAAACAAGATCCTTCTCAGTGCTGCCCAAAGGGGACTCTCTGCAGTGATGGAAAAATGTTTCATATCTATGCATTCCAATATGGTAGCCAATAGCCAGTAGTTACCAAGTCATGGAAAAGTATCTAGTGTAACTGAGGAATATAGTTTGAATTTCATTAATTTCAGTTAATTTTGATTCAAATTTAAATAGCCACACATACTTAGTGGCTAGCATATTGGAAAGAGCAGTTTTAAATTATGTCTTAGTCCATTTTGTGTTGCCATAGCAAAATATCTGAAGCTGGGTATTTCATGAAGAAAAGAGGTTTACTTGACTCATGTTCTAGTGGCTGAAAAGACTAAAGAGCATGGTCCTGACAGCTGGAGAGAAGCCCCTGGCTGCATCACAACATGGATAAGTGGGCTTCTACAGAAGGAACATTTGAGAGTAGAAGCAAGACAATGAACTGAGGAAGATGAACTCGCTTTGTAGCAAACTGTTCTCACTTAAACCAAGTCAGTCCAGCAAAACCTAATCCACTCCCATGATATGGGCATTAATCCCTTCCGAGAGTGGTGCCCCCAATGACTCAATCACCTCCAATTAGGCCCCACCTCTTAAAGATTCCACCACTTCTCAATCCTGCTACCCTGGCGACCATGCATCCAGCATATGAACCTCTAGAGGACAAATCCCACCCCATCCAATCCATAGCAGATGGTGGCTGAAATCTCTTCAGGTTCTAAAGGTCTACGATTCCATACTGTCGCTCAGCCCAGCATTGCTCACCAGTCGCCAACATGCATCACACTGTTACTCAGGGCCTTGCCTGATCCAAGCCCATTTCTAATTCTCAGGCAAACAAAGATGAGTAAGGCAGAGTCTTTGTTCCTTGAGAGCTCACAGTCTTGTGGGAGCGAACCATGAACTTCTAGAAATTGTAAGCTGTTAAGGTTGGGACTCCTGGGAAAATAAGAAGTAGAGCCAGCCTTCGTTAATAATCATTACAGGTGGGCCTTTAACATTCGCTGAGCAAAGGTGCACTGTCAGGCAATTCCTTCCATGTTTTTTTGGCCCACTTTTCCTCTACCCGAGAAGCTGAAAGTAACCTGGAGGTTTGCCAGTTGCTGAGTCAAAACTTGATTATTTTTAGCTTTGGGAGCCTTGAAACCTAGTTAGGGTAAATGATCTAGAGGAATGGGACTGGAGGATTCAAAGTTTCATTTGGTAGATTTGTACTGTGGGTATTTTGAGGGTCAGACACTGGGCGAGGCACTGGGGATAGGGCTACACATGTCAGGCCTGGGCCATCCTTCCTTTTGGGTAACATGGTGTTCTAGGGGAGGAGATGGATGATGGGAACAATTTCACATAGTGTTAAGAAGAAAAGGAGAAGGTGCTCAATAATACACATAATAGTAATTAAAATTTTTTTTTTCCAGTATTGGAGGGTGAACCTAGGGCCTCGTGCTTGCATGCTTTGCAAGTGCTGTACGCGGAGTTGTACCCCTAGCCCATTTTTTTTTCTTTACTTTTTTGAGACAAGGTCTTGATAAATTATACAGACTTCCTCTGGTCTTGAACTTGTGATCCTCCTGCCTCCATCTCCTGAGCCGCTGGGATTACAGGTGTGTGCCATGGCACCTGCTGGCTGGGATTTAGCTCAGTTGGTAGAGTGCTGCACTGCAATCTCTGAGGTCCCGAGTTCAATTCCTAGCACTGCAAAAATGGGAGAAGGGCCTGGCAACCCACTCCCAAGGCAATCCCGAAACAGCCATTGAAAACCCTTTGAGGGTCACTATGAGTCGGATACCGACTCGATGGCATCTAACAACAACAACAGTCATGGCACTGGGCGCCCATAATAGTAATTTAAAAAAAATCAGAACAACCCATCCAAGTCTAAAAGGAGATGATAATCAATATGCAAGTAACAATAATTTTAAAAAACCAGAACCACCCAACCAAATCTACTGGATTTGGGCTTATGTGCTCTGAGCAGCTGTTGCTATGGGGATAGTGGAATTGGGGTTAAAAAAAAAATGAGTTCCAGACCTGGCTGTGCTGCTCATTTTAGTATGAACTTGGAGAAGCACAAGCTTTACTGGAGATGGACTAAAATAAGATGTGGGAAAAGGCTTCATAATCAGTTGAGCACTTGACAGTGGGAAGGTTCAGTTATAATTGCATGTGTTCCAAAAGCTTGTAGATAGCAATTGACCAGTCAGGAGCCTCTCGTTCAGTGTGCAGGGGGCCAGGGAGATCCTGGACAGGGCTAGCAACAGCTGGAAGAACAGCTGAGGGATGCTGTGGTCACTTGTCTCTGGAGCCCATTTTCTGGAGGGGCTTCTGCTGCTGTGTAGGCTAAGAGGCCAGCTGAGTGCGTCTGATCCTCATTTAGCTAGAAACCCCTGATCTTAACTGTTCTTTATATTGGATGTGTGTGTAAGATGATATGAAAAGTATATTTTGGCAAAAAAAAAAAAAGTTTGTTTTTTGAAACTCACTGGATGGATGCTGACAGTGGGTGAACTCTGCAGGGGAAAGGACGTGTGGAGACTGGAGGAGTAGAGATCAACTTGGGGCCACTTTGGGACCTTGCGTCCTTGCATGACAAAGTAGGTGTGAAACTGTGAGGCCACCTGGAACCTGGGAGAACTTGGGACAGGAGGAGAGAGGAGCAGTGGCCACGTCATGCAGCTGAGCCTTGTTTACAGAGCACCTACAGTTCCCAGAATGTGGTCCAAGACTAGCAAGTCATCTTGGTCCAAGAACAAATAAAAATGAATGCCAACTTATTATAAATTACTTAAAATTTTGGATACAATCCTTGAATCCACAGCCTATTAGTTTGGTAAAGCCCTAAACCCATCTCATCCCCTAATATCCTAATTTAACAGATGACGGAACAAAAAGCCAGAATAGGGAAAAGCTTTGCCCAAGATCTCAGAGTTGGTAGCAGGGCCCTGACAATTAGACTCACTCTCTGCTTGCAGCAGCAGACACTTCAGTACTAGGAAATGGCGAGGTTGAATGGTCCTATCTTGGCTCCATTTCCCCTACTCCAGGATGTTTGTGCAGCACCACTGGCTAATAACACATGTGACACTGTTTAGTGTATTGTTGTTGTTATTAGGTGCTGTCAAGTTAGTGTTCAACTCACAGTGACCCTATGTAAAACAGATGAAACACTATTGTCAGTGCTTCTCTGCTTTTCAGAGGGTTTTCAATGGCTGATTGTTTTTTGGGAGTGGGTTGCCAGGTTCTTCTCCTAAGCCTACAGCACCTGGTGTTCCTAGGTTGTCTCCCATCCAAGTACTAACCAGGCCTGACCCTGTTTAGTTTCCAAGATCTGACAGGATCAGATGCCACAGTGGTATTGCCTCAGGGAGTGGATTGCCACGTCCTTCACCCATTTTTGCAGTGCTGGGAATCGAACTCAGGACCTTAAAGACTGCAGAGCAGTGCTCTACCAACTGGCTAAATCCCAGCCCATTAATGTGTAGAGAATGCCAAAAAATGTGTACACATCTTGGGATGAAATCTTTCCATTTTTCTGCTTTAAGAACATGTTGACACAAGCATTAATTTGATTATTGCCATCTTTTGAGCAAACATCATGCTACATATTGCTACTGTAATCCAACTTTAAAACATAGTACATAAATGACATCCCTTAAAGTGTGGATACATTTTTTTGGCACCCCAGCATATTGAATATGTGTTCCAGGCATTGTGTTACTCACTGCATGATGTTGCCTCATGGAATTCTTGGTGCTCAGCGTCTCCCGTTTGTCCCTGCAGATCCACTCTCTCCTCCTCATTGCCAGGTGTGGCTTCCCATGGGCCGTGCAATATCTGAAGGGGCTCCCTTGTTCTCTGGGTTCTTTTTGTTTCTGTCATTAGAAAGTATGGAGACTTGGAGGGAGGGAGCAGGTTAGGCCAATACATTTATTCATGTGGCTCATGTAGTTAGGTCAGGGCATTTATTCATTGCTGTTGAGTTGCTACTGTGGGCTGCATCCCATGGGAGGTCAAAAGTCCCTTCAAGGAGCCCCCATATTCTTTGGAGGTGGATACCCACACTTGCCCCAGTACCCCTGCCGGCCTATGCATGATGAAGGGCACCGACTGTCACCAGCTGTGGGGCCTCACATCCTCTCTGTGGTTTTGTTACATCTTCCATGTTTTTTGGTAAGATTTTTTTGACTTTTGTTTTTTGCAACACCCTCTTGGGTTATCCCAGTGTGAGTGCACCATCAGTTTCTGCTTGACACGTGCACATTAACAATCCCACAAAGGAAGTACATTTATAGCCCTCATCTCACAAATGAGGAAGTTGAAATACAGAAAGGTTAGGAAATGTGCCCAAAGTCACATGGTAAGCGTGCCCCAAGGATTCCAGAAGTTCTGGCTTTGAGAAATCTATTATATCCCCTCTTAGAGCAGGTGAGTTGGGAGGGAGGATGAGTGGACGTTCCCGAGCCTGACTTCCACTGCAGAGTTTCTTGTATGCTATCCTAAGTCCATGTGAGATCCAGGCATCCTTATTAGCCTGTCTTGTCTATCAGACCAGCCAGGGCCATTAGGTGCCTGGCAGACAGCCTGTAAGAGCTAACGGTGTCATGAGGCCCAGAGAAAGTAGACAATAAGATTTCTGTGGTTGGAAAAAAAAACCCTAAAAACAAAACAAAAAAACCCCGACCTACCAACAACCCCCTAAAACACCTCTAAAAACCCAAGACGACCCCTACTTAATTAAAGGAGCAGAAAATAGCCTCCCGGGTAGGGAGGAGTCTGACAGCTTCCTCTGGACAATTTCATTTTGTGGCAATGCTTTGTCAATACAACATGCTGCTGGGAACCACACACAGTCTCTTCTCCTGTCTGAGAACATTTTCCCCGCTCCGAGTTGCATGAGCTCAGGCAGGGAGTGACAGAAGCCAGCCTATAGCTCTGCTGACCTACTTCCCCGCTGACTCTCCAGCCAGCAGCCCACGCATCATCCATTTTAACCAGCTTTTCAAGGTCAGGACTTTTCAATGCAGAGGCTGGCTTTTGCTTGACACAAAGCCAGGTACCATCAATTGTCCTGTTTACTAAAATTTCATTGTTCCTTTTCTTTAGCTGAGTAAAAAGTATGGGCTGGGCTCCTGTTTAGGACAGATAACAAATGCAGTTGCTTTGAGCCTGAATTGACCAGTTGGCCTGGACTTCAGGTGTTTAAAAAGCAGTTTCCACTATTACGAAGCACCTGGGCACGACCAAATTCGAACAGTGAAGGATTAGGCTGTCCAGTGGATGGTCACACGCCCTCCCTTTTATTGTGACGCAGGTGAATGTATGCTCCACATAAACACAATGTCTTATTTTTTACTTCTATGAAAGGATCACATGAAGCCAGCTCTTTGCAGATAAAAAGCAACTGCTTTGTGTATTTATTGCTGTACCTTTCATCTCCACAGGCTTTGTGAGAAACTTCTAGCTACAGCTACATTCTTCTCTGGTTTGATAAAGATAAATTGTATTCAGTGAGAGAGAAACAGGAAAATTTTCTTGATTATTCTCTGACTAAAAAGTCAGGGGAAATGTGATTTTTTCTAGCACTCAAAGTCAGTCCCCCTTCAAAATGACCCCAAATTTTCTGTGCTGCTCAGCACACTCCAGCTGTTTGATCTTAAGAGAAGCTTATTCTGTCTCAGGTTCTGTGAGTGCTCATTAGAGAATAAAGAGGACACAGCGATCGTGCTACCCATATTTGCTAATCATCCACAGTCAGGCAGTGGTTTCTAGTCCAGCCTTTGGAGTGAATCTCAGTTTTAGTTCTTGCTAATTGCCTGAACTCTGACAAGTTGCTTACATTGGCCATGCCTCAGTTTCCTCACCTGGAGCATAGAGGTACTACTGGTAGCCTTGAAAGATGCATGGGAAGTAAACGTAAGGTATTTCAAACAGTACTTAGCACATAGTTTTAGTCTTAGTCCATTCTGGCTGCTATAACAAAAGCACCATAGACTAGGTAACTTATAAATAATGGAAAGGTATTACCCATAGTTCTGAGGGCTGAGAAGCCCAAATCCATGTGCAGGGAGATTGAATGTCTGCTGAGAGCCTGCTTTTCATACATGGTACCTTCAAACTGTGCCCATATTGTGGAAGGGGTGAACAAGCTTCCTCTGGCTCCTCTTATAAGGACACTAATCTCTTATAAGGGTGGAGCCTTCATGACCTAATCACCTTGTAAAGGCCCCACTTTTGCTATCACATTGAGGGATTTGATGGTGGGGGACACAAACATTCTTAAAATAGAGGTTTTAAATAAGCATTAACAATCACCACTGGAAGGACAGAAAGTCAGGGAGAAGCACAGATGTGTGCATGTGTATGAAGGCATGTGTATATGTGCATGTGCGTGTATGCATGCATGTGTGTGTGTGAATGTATGTGCATGAGTACATGCATGTGTACGCAGGAAGGTGTGTGTGTATACAGAAGTGCAGAATTGAGTTACTGTTTTCTGGGAGAAGGGAGACTGGAGAAACAGCCAGGAAAGAGGGGATGGTGGATTTTTTTTTTTTTTTTTTTTTTGCGGTATTGGGGGTTGAACCCAGGGCCTCGCGCCTGCATGCTCTGCAAGTGCTGGACCACTGAGCTGCACCTCAGCCCATTTTTTTTACTTTTTGAGACAGGGTCTCGCTAAGTTACGCAGACTACCTCTGGTCTCGAACTTGCGATCCTCCCGCCGCCTCTGCCTCCCGAGCCGCTGGGATTACAGGCGTGCGCCACCACGCCCGGCCTATGGTGAATATTTTTAAAAAGATTGAGAGACAGACGTCCTGAGGTCCGATTCTCTTTCTCTGTTGACCTTCAACACAAGAAGGAAAAAAGGAAGAGACTAAGTACCTCTTGGGTAGCTGTTGTGACCTGGGCAGTGCCATCTGGAGTTCTTAGCAAAATATTTTGCTTTTAGTAAAGCTACAGTTTGGGGCCTGAGTCTCCCAAGTTCTATTGACCAGGAGCGTGGTGGGGTTGACTTGTGTGGCTGGGCATGTCTCTGTGACCCTTTGTTATCCCAGAAGTCGTCTTTCACCAGACCTGGAGCCAGTCACAGTCCAGGGGGTTGCAGGAATGGACCATGCCAGTTGCAGGTGCCTATGGCCCCATGGTTGGATATTTGGAATATTTTGACCCTGCCACTTCACTCCAAAGTGAATACAAGCATTTTAGTGGAATCAGAGCAATATCTTTTGAAAATATACACTTCTTAGGTAATCCCAACAATTTATTTAAATTCTTGATTAATCTTTTGCACAACACAGTAAATTGTTTTTTGATTTTTTTTTCTATTTTTAATGAAATATTTTCATCTTGATCATATCCAGAGATAAAGTCAGTAAAAGAAAAAGAGAAAGAGAGACAGAAAGTGGAAGGAGAGGTAGAAGCAGAGGAACATAAAGAAATACATAGGCAAACACAAAGACACAAAAGCAGAGAGAAAAACCCAGAGACAAAGACAGACTCAGAGAGAGTGGGAGATTTACAGCGGCAGTCACAAAAAGAGCAAAGGCAACAGAAACAGAGGGAAACACATCACACACGCGCGCGCTGAGAGAAAGTAGCAGAGAAAACATTCGCACCCACAAGCACACACTCCACACCAAGGAGGCCACAGTGGTTCTGGCTTATGGACTGTTACGTTGCTCGATACAGCAGGATTAAAATATAATGGAGTCAACAAGAGGGTTGAACCATCCACAGGATCAAAATGTCAGGATCAAGGTCAAATACATATAGTTCCTCACACAGGGCTTGGTAAATGGGAGTTATTCATTTTAGTAGAATTTCCTTTTGTTTTCAATGCTGGGAGAGGAAGCCCCTTTTCTGGCTGAAGGCTCACTTTCATGTGACTTTGTAGATTTTTTTTTCCTTCCCAAGATGGGTGCCTCCTGATTGCAAAACCTTCTCCCTCCCTCTACCTTTTTTGTTCCTGAGGTCCATAGTGGACAGATGAGCTGTAGCTACTATTCCTTCTGCACAAGAAAGCTGGCAAACCCTGCAAGGACTGGCTGGATGGGCAAAGAACTTGTACAACAGACAGAAAGAAAATGTCTGTGACTGGGGCGCTGTACACTGTGAGGCTCATACTAAGTACTGTTTTATATAGCTGTTTCAAGATCTCAAAATCCTTATGGTTTCTTAAATCCCAAGGAAATGGCCTCGAAGACACACAGAATGTAAACTAGATCTTTGAAATTCCCTTTGGTTATTCTCTAGAAACTTATTTCTGCAGAAGTGCCTTCTGATTGACAAAAGCTCACTTTTATATTCACAATCTCGCCCTGTCAAGGTCTGCTCTAAAATCACCCTCAGAGAATATTGTGCAGTAACTTTAAAAAGCCCAAATCCTCTCGATTTATGCATGTAATTTATTGTTTTTCTCTGTCAGAGCTTTCCTTTGTACATAACCGAATCCCAATTTTGAGTGCCTATCGCACACGGCTAAGCCATGATGTTGGAAGGCATTTTTTAATTTAGAGCTTGCAATTCCCACAGTTTACTTTCAAGTCCCTTGTCCTTTAGAAATTTATATAAAATTTCCCACCCCCTCTCAACCTCCTACTTTCTGTTCCCTTTGGAAGCAGTTAATTAATTTCATTTCTCAAAGATGCTTTGTTTCCTTAAGTAGTTCAGTCTGGCTAGTCTTCCTCTGGGTATCACTTTTCACCAGTACTCTATGCAGACTTGCCCAGAAATAGCTCATTGTTCACTAGTTGTCTCTGTTTGGTAGGACAATTGATTATGAGGTCAAGGTCTGTCTGCATCACTCATGACTGCCTGATTTGGGCTGTGCACTCAGGACAAAAGGCCTGACCTTGTGAATCTCCACCTTCATCCTAAGTCCCCAATACATGTGACTGAGTGGCTGAAGCTAGTGGGGTCTTCAAGGGCACTGTGGGGGCCTTTATACTGAAAGTTAAAGAAAAAGAGAGAGAAAGAAAACATGAAAGCCGTTGAGTAAGACCGAGCCAGTGCCTTTGACAGGAGTTTGAGAGACCAGGAGAATGCATCGTCTGTCAAGCCAACAGGACTATAAATGGGAGATAGAACCAAGAGTCACTTGGCAGACAAAGAGCAGATTAGAAAGGGATTAGGGAGAGTTGGTTCCAGGATGTCTGCTATGAGCTCTGTTGGGGTGTTGACAGCTCAGATTTATGGTCTGGCAGGTAGGCAGTACATGGGATACAGCACAGGTACACAGGGGCTGGATTATAGGCATAGGATCTGGAAGGATCTATCCACCACCCACCATCCCTTAGGCCTTTGGTGCAATATGGGAAATGGGGGCAGCCCCATTTGCCTCAGGGCAAGAACAGAGGCATATTCTGGCACATTCGCATGCAAGGCTCGATTCCTTTGCCTTTGCTTCTGGGTCATCTCCTTTGCCTATTTGGACCTGGAAAAGGCGTGTAATAATCCACTGTCTCCTTTATTGTCTTCTCCAGGATTCTGCCTTGTGATAGAAGAAGGGATGAGGAGATTTTGGGGGAGGGCACAGGTACAGACAGGCCAGGATAGTAGGGAGGAGTGGAGAAGTTGAAGGTGAATGTACGTGCAAGGTATGGCCTGGGGCAAAAGTCAAGATGGCCCTTTGTTGGTATAATTTAGAGAGAGTCTAAGAAGTGCTTCCTACAGCCATACCACTATGGCATCCAATTCCATCGGATCTCAGAAGCTAAGCAAGGTCAGGCTCAGTTAGTACTTGGATGGGAGACCGCCTGGCAACACCGGGTTCTATAGGCTTGGGAGAAGGACTTGGCAACCCACTCTCAAAAAACAATCAGCCATTGAAAACCCTATGAATCTGGGTGTGGTGGCACATGCCTGTAATCCCAGCGGTTTAGGAGGCGGAAGCAGGAGGATAGCAAGTTTGAGACCAGACGCACTCTGCATAACTTATCGAGATCCTGTCTCAAAAAGTAAAAAAATGGGCTGGGGGTGCAGCCCAGTGGTCCAGCACTTGCAAAGCATGCAAGTTTGAGGCCCTGGGTTCAACCCCCAGTACTGGAAAAAAAAAAAAAAAAGAAAAAAAAAAAAAAAAAAAAAAAAAA
>VMDO01017207.1:0-15937 GCA_007922755.1 Pedetes capensis | reverse complement strand
AGTTTATCGTTTTGGTGAGTGCATCAACTATTATCACAGTTATCCTGTGGCCTTAGAAGGATGATAACTCCATTACAAAGTCCAAAATGATGCTGGGCAAGGAGTTCAGGTTTGAGGTGGGGCAGGTCTCCTGGGTTGTCCCTAGGAAATGTTATGAATATTGATGAGAACTGTATTGGAGATGACATTGTGCAGGGGACTTCTGCTTGCCTCTTGCATCCCTTGTTACTTCCAGGCCCTCCTGTGTCAGGCTTCCATGCTGCATGTGGAGCCAGAGGCTGGGTAGAGCTGAGTGTTTGGATAGGAGAGACATACTTAAGGGATGCCTAAATGTCTCAAGCCATATCAGGCATGCTTGAGATGTACAGTTCCTTTCACACTAAATCAATCTCGTTTGTGGCTGGACTGAGATGCCATTTTGCTGGCAAAGAAGTCTTTAGAGTAGGGTATCCTTGTAGGATAAGAAACCTTCCAGTCTGAATGTGAAGCATTAAAAAATTCCACCTCCCTTGAAAGTCCGGGAGTAAGGAGGTCAACATTCTGACACAGGCCAGCATGGGGCATGGATAATGTAGGTCATAGATGACAGATAAGGAAGAGATGCTTTACCAGTAGAATATGACAAAAATGACAGTTCTGGCCCTAAGCTTTAAAGGGGACAGGTGAGAAGAGAGGCATAGCAGCGAAGACTAGCCATTTCAGTGTTCCAGCTGAGCCCCTTTCCAGTCAATCTTGCCAAGGGGCCAGAAAAGTGAGCGAGCCATCTTGAATGTCAAAGCCCTGTTGATCCCCAGATGCCAACAGATGCAGCAACATCACATGGAGCAGAGGAATTATCCCCTGTGCCCAATTAATGTACAGAATCACAAAAGGAAATAAAATCATTGTTTCAAGCCACTTAATTTGGAACAATATATTGTATAGCAATAGATAACCAAAAAAAAAAAAAAAAAAAAAAAAAAAAAAAAAAAAAAAAAAAAAAAAAAAGAGAGACACACACTTTATAGTTGAATCTATTACAGGGATTGCGAACTATGTCTCAGGGATCAGGGATCAAATCTGCCCTGCCATCTATTTTTGTAAGTGAAGTCTTATTGAAACATAGTTGCATCTGTTTGTCTAAGTGTTGTCTGTGACTGTTTCTGCACTACAATGGCAGAGTTGAATAGTTGTAACAGGGGCTGTATAGTTTGTAAGATAAAAAATATTTGATCTCTTCTCCTTGTCTATAAACAATGTTTGATGATACATAATCTATTACACTATTCTACAAAAAGGTGAAAAATAGACTGATCTGTGACAATGTATAAAACTCAGTGTGTAAAAACCACTGGGTATATAGGAAGTAGCTTGTTTCAGTATGGAAATAGTATCTAATATTCTCTGAGCTGGAACAATGGTGGGCTTTCACTACAACATAACTTCCTACTACTACAGAGTATCACAAAGCAGATCTGTGGCAGGCAGGTTATGTTACATTTAGCCCAAATCCACTCTCCCATCTCCGTGTCCATGGGAGAAGTATATGTTCCTACTCTTCTGAAGTACTTGGCTATGAAGCTTGTTTGGCTTTTGGAAAGTAAGAGAGTGTGACATGAGCCAAGGTTTTAAGTGCATTTCTGTGGTTTGGCTAAACTTCTTGAACCCCTGTTGTCTACCATGAGAAAAGCACACTCCAGATATCTGTGGCTGATGTTTCTTGATCTCAGAATGAGTGACCACAGAGCAGAACTGAACTGGACCTGTGGTCTTGATGGCCTGCGGGTCCAGATCCAGATATAGCTGAGTCCAGCAACCCCAAAAATATCTGCAGATCCATGAAGAATAAGTGTTTTTCTTTTTTTCTCTGTTACCTACAACAGCAGCCCTGCTGTTGTTAGTTACTGAAATTTTTATAGTTGTTTGTTACACAGCATCTGTACGTCCATAGCTAACTAATACAAAACCTAAGAAGTATAGAAAAAAGGGAAAATCTTTACAGATGCTACTAGCCTACATAATTTCTTTGAAAATTAGAAAACATGGCCCTCTGTCAAGATTCTTGATTTGTCATCAATCAGAAAATTGTCATATGATTATGCTATGACAATACACTTGATTGCTAGCATCATAGTTCTTATAGGTAAAACTATGAAATCTGTATGTGAATACCCCCAATCAGAAGTGTCAGCTGTGGGCAGTGTACATCATACACAACCATGAATGTACTTTGAGAGAACTCAGTAAGTTGGAGCCTCTGGAATTAACCCTTGTAGGTTGGAAGCAGGTGAAAGAATGGATATCATTGAAGATGTTAACTGGGCGGGGTCATATTATTTTTGAATGACAGAAGGAATAAATTATTTTGCATGTGTCTTTGCATTTCTTCATGGACAAATTCTAATCCCTTTCCTTACAGATTAGACTCATTGCAAAGGGAGAAAGGAGTGTTCTCAGAAAGGGAGAAAATAAAAGATCATTCATAATATTAGATTATTACCATGATTTATTGTTAGAAATATTTTATACCTAGTGGTCTGATCTAAATCCAAGAGCAAAACCTTCCCTATTTTTCTTCCTTCTGTTCTTTATTCTCTTCCATGGTGAAGAAAGTTAAGCAGACGTTAGTTTACTGAAGAGTTATGACTAGTAGAATCGACTGTGATTAGATTACCTACAATTGTTCAGACTGAGGTATAACTTTCCAAGCTTCTTCTGTCACCGAGCTTAAGTCTGTGTGTCTTAAAGCACTGGTGGGCACATATCCTGTATGGTAATGGGAAAGCCTAGGCTTCATAGTGAAAAACCAAACCAAACCAAACAAAACCCATGTGCTTTCCATTCTGGCCCCTCCACTTACTATTGACTTGAGTTTCAGTCTTACTTATGAAATTAATTCTTACAATGAAATTAATTCTGCTTCAGAAGGTCGTTATGAGGTATAAATGAGATAACATATAAGACTAATCTAGAAGAATATGCTGTGTCGTAGGCCTTTTCTGTTGGTATCCTTTCTGCTTCCCTTCAGAACAAAGGAAGATTTTGTGAAGTGTAAAGCTTGTACCTTTGGTGTCTTCTTGTGTCTCTTTTTCTCACCTTTGATGTCTTTTCACCCACATTTCTCTATCTTCTACTTTCTTGCTGCCATCTTATGCTTGCCCAGGTTTATATTTTTGTTTAAACAAAGTTATGAAAACAAGGATATGCTTGTAGTATGTACTCAGTTAGACCCAGGCAAACCCCAGGCATGTCTATGTCTCCTACTAGGTTATAAAGTCCTGGAAGATATGGATCTGTGAGTCTTATTCACACGGCACACACAGGGACCAGCAAGTGCCAGGCATAAGGCTAGCAAGCACCATGAGGCTTATTGAATTCAGATTGTGTTATCCAATAATAAGTGAAAGTATAACTATATCACATCATGATAGGCTTTCAAGTTATCCATTTAATAAATATTTATTGCCTGACCACCATCTGTATATCTGAATTTTATAGCTACGTGTAGAAATGGTAATATTGTTGGAGATTTTACTTAGACAGAAAATGCTCCCTAGTACTCTTCTTCAAGCTTCCATGTTGACTTAAGATATTGCAACAAAGGTAAATAGAAGTATGAATTGCACACCAGAGCTGGTATGAGTCTGTAATTAAGCCCTTAGAAAA
This sequence comes from Pedetes capensis, assembly GCA_007922755.1. Taxonomy (NCBI): domain Eukaryota; kingdom Metazoa; phylum Chordata; class Mammalia; order Rodentia; family Pedetidae; genus Pedetes; species Pedetes capensis. Next base: position 12,292 of record VMDO01017207.1, on the reverse strand, counting down.
CTTATTTTAAAATGTTGTCACTCAAGAATACTGTTCAAAAATTTCATTGCTTGAATTTCCAATAAGTAAGTGTTATATAAATTTGGGGGCTGGGATTTAGCTCAGTGGGTAGAGCGCTGCACTGCAGTCTCTGAGGTTCTGAGTTCAATTCCCAGCACTGCAAAAATGGGAGAAGGGCCTGGCAATCCACTCCCAAGGCAATCCCAAAACAGTCAGCCATTGAAAACCCCATGAGGGTCGCTATGAGTCGGATACCGACTCGACAGCACCTAACAACAACAACATAACAACATATAAATTTGAATTTATAAAATGCAGTGCTAACAGCCAGGCACCATGGTACATGCCTATAATCCTAGCAAGTCAGGAATCTGAGGTAGGAGGATCACGACTTTGAGGTCAGGGGCAGCCTGCACAACTTAGCAAGACCTTGTCTCAAAATAAAATGTAAAAAAGGTTGGGGGTGCAGCTCAGTTGGGGAGCATTTGCCTACCCTGTGTAGGGCCCTGGGTTCAGGCACCCAGTACTAGAGAAAAACAAATAAACAAACAAACAAACCAAAGGAGTGCTAACAATATTTAGCTTTTAATCTATTTTGTACAGTGGGGACCTAATAAGATTTAAATTGAGGAAACAGCTGTCATACATTTGTTTAGGTAGTTGCGGCCTTGGCAACCAGTTTTAGGCCTGACATAAGTTATTTGGTTATGTAGACCTGACATAAGTTATCACCTTTGGCCTCATTAACACCTCCCCTCCCCAGTGACTGTTGGCACTATAGCCCACTGGTTCCTTATCTCACTGTTCCCAAACTCAATACATCCTACAGCTGCTGACCACAATAAAAACTAACAATCAACACCAGAGTCATGTAAAAAAAAAAGAATTTCACCTCTTTGTGTTTTCTTTGAGCTAGTTAATCCACAACACTTTTAGGTAAAACTAAGGGATACAATCTGTGAACTTTAATAAAGGGACAGTCCCATGAGTCTTTTCTTTCAATTGCTGTCTCTCTCTTCCCTCCTTCTCCTCCTTATCTCTCTCCCTCTCTCTCTCTCTGAATGTAACTCCCCTTACCCCCACCCTCCAGGCATTGCTTATCTACAGAGTGGTTGTTTGGCTTATGGCCACTCTCCAGAGAAAGTGACCTCAAGGCCAAATTAAAAATAACATAAACCAGAAGAATAGAAATCACAACAGCACAACTGTTGAGGAAACCATGACAATCCTTTCTGCAATAGCCTAGACAGTTAATATTTGTGACTTTGTAGGCCTTATGGTAATGTTGCAATTACTCAGCCTGTTGCAACATGAAAGCAACTACATAGGGTAAGTAAAAGAGTGGGTGTGGCTATGTTCCAATAAAACTTTTATTTACAGAAGCAGGTAGTGGGCTGGGTTTGGTCCATGGGCTGTGGTTGCTAATCCTTGGTCTACAGGAGAAAGGGAGGCCTTTGTGATTTCTAGACCTCTCTAGACTTAATCTCTTTCATCTTCAGGGTCCTCATGTGTAAGAGGACTAATAGAACCTACCATGCTAAGTGCTGAGAAATTTAAATAAAATAGGATATAAAAACACCTAGCATTGCCTAGTTTCCTTTCTTGATTTTCTCTCCCAAATAGCAAATGGTGCAATTCATTCCTCCCCTTTTTATTGCCCTGATCAGAATAGTTGTATAAGTTTGGTGCACCTATTTGAGCTAGCAATTGCTAGTATTTAAAAACAACAGTAACGAAAAAGAGAACCAACCCTTAACACTCTCAGGGGAATCTGTGTTAGAAACAAGAGTTTACTAGTTTAGTAGGAACTCCAGGGAGAAGATTCTAGAGCCAGGGCCAGGTCTCCATTCTTCTTCGCTGTCTTCCCTTTGCACGAGTTACTCCTTCACCTGTGCACACTGCTTTTGTTCTCCTCACCCAAATTAATGAGTCCTCCAAGAAGTACAACCTGGGATCAGAACGGCTTCATGCCTGCAGAGCCCAGTAGCATTTGCTGATCATCTACAGATGAGGGAGCTTTGCACCACAGGGGCTCAGCTGGCAGTGACGGTGCTCAGCTAGGAAAGAGCTTAATTGGGTATACTAGAGTTTTGAAGGCAGACAGATCCGGGATTGACTTCTGACTTGTGTCTTAAATGTGAACTTGGGCAAAACAATTAACTCCTTTGAGCCTTCATTTCTTCACATAATAAAAGAGTAGTAATAATACCTACCTCACAGTGATATTGAAGTGAACTCTATGAAATGTGTGCACAAAAGTTTAGAGGGGGACCCAGTGTTTCTTGCCATTGCCCTGCCCACAAAAGTTACAGTTGTATCTTGTGCATAAATATTGTTGAATAAATAAACAATGACACCATCATCATCATTTTTTGTCATGGCACACATGGGAACTGAGATATTAAACTATTGTTAACACCATTTCTATCGTCTTCAATCTCTGCTTCTCATAGTACTGCCATCACTGGATGCAAGCCATGCAGAATTTTTTCAATGCATTGATATTTTGAATTCTAGTTAAAAACTTTAGAGTTTTCTGACCATCTGAAGCTCAGGAATTCGTGAGTAAGCACTGAGTTTAAATGCCTCCTCCATTTCCTAACTGGTGGCATGTAAAATCTTAGAATCTAAGTGAGATGGGGTTAATAAAAGTTAACTTACAGGAAAATTGGGAGGACTAAATGCCTAAAAATGCCTTAATAAATACTAATAATATTGGTAGCCAGACCTCTCTTTATTCTCTTCTAGGCAAAATAATGAAACTAGGCTAAATCTGTGTTTGGTGTCTCCAGGAACTCTCTCTTTTTCCAAATTATATTTCTTTTGGGTCATCAGAGTGTAATCCCCATTGTACATTCACACTAGACATGAAGGGCTGGTGACCGTTTGCAGTGTGGCCACTCTGGGTGGTCAAGTAGGGTCGGTGCTGTGGTGGTTATTGTAACACACATTTAGGCCATTGTTGTGAACTTAAATGGTGTATTAGTCCATTTTGCATTACCTTAATGAAATACCTGAGGTAAGCTAATTTTATTTGGAAAAGAGGTTTATTCAGGTAAGTTTGGAAGGATGAAAGTCCAAACAGCATGGTGTGTCTTTTTGCAAGGACCCCACCTTGAAGGTATTACTTCGTTGCTGATGACTGCGGTGGAAGCACATAGGAAGAAGGGATCGCATCTTGAAACAGGAAGCCAGAGAGTGATTTAGGAGTTGAGCTTGCTATTATAACAGCTTACTCTTGTGAGAGCTCTGAGATTGTATGAGATCCATCCTGATCTTTTCCTAAGGCGGCTTCTCCAATGACCTCACTATGGTTATTCAAGCTTGGGCGTCTAAAGATATTTTCTCAGAAATGGATGAAGTTAGTCTGTCACTTCAAGGAGAACAACTGTCATAATTCATTGGCAATGATGAAATTGAACCTTTCAAGTAATATTTATATTTAGGGAACTTTGTACCTACTGTTGTGAGCTTGATAGCAGCCTAATACTTTAAAGACTTTTCTGAAGGGTTCACAATGAAAACAAATGTGATTTTTTGATGTTTTACAATGAAACATGTCAACATTTAGAATATTTGTAAACAAGTGGACCCATATTTTCTAAATGACTAATATGTGATGTTATATATTCCTGCATGGGTAGAAGATAGATTCAAAAGTGTAAGACAGAGCAATGAAATTTAATGTAATAGCATGACGAATTCCTTGATATGGTTTTAAATTCCATATTGTAACTAACTTTTAGTAACTTGCCACTTGCTGACTTTTTGTGTAGTATCAAAGAATATTGAGCCAGTCCTGATAACACACACCTTTAATCCCAGTGACTAGGGAGGCAGAGGTAGGAGGATAGCAAATTCAAGACCAGAAGTAGTCTGCATAATTTAGCAAGACGCTGTTTCAGTCAGTGGTCCAGCACTTGCAAAGTATGTAAGCGCAAGACCCTGCGTTCAACCCCCAGTACTGAAAAAAAAAAAAAAAAAAAAGAACATCCACAATTCCCTAAAGAGGCTAATAAAAACACTTCTCTATTTCTCTACTACTTACAGAACTGTTGAGGCCAGGTTTTTTTCATATACATTAACTAAAACAATCTATCACAACAGATTAAATGCAGAAACAGACATGAGAATACAGCTGATTCAATTAAAGAGATCTTTAAGCATATAAGACAATGCATGCTTCACACAACATTTTGTTTTGTTTTGTAAGATCACATATTTTTCTAAAAATATTGCTATTAACATAAAATGTGCTTATATTTTAGCATTTTCTTAGCTTTAATTTTTGATATGTCAAATATTGATAACAATTACAGACAGAAATGGAAATTTCTGGGGTGCTTAATGATTTTTAAGAGTATAAAAAAATCCTAAGACCGAACACTCAGGAGCTGCTACTGTATTATAAGAAGTACAAGAGCCCAAGAATGCTACCAAATGCTAGCTGATCCTTGGCATCACTGTGAGGGAGTGACAAGGGAGGAGTAAGGCTGTGGCAGCCTGTGGAATATGTGCTCTGTCCAAGTGGGACACCCAGCTATCCTTCAGCACTTACTAGTTGTTGCTGTCGGAGAAGGCAGGGTCCAGAATGGCCAGATGTTCTAGTTTTTAAAGAAAAGCTAGCAATTGAGCCTTTAATCTTAATATTGGCAGTACATTCAAGAAATTTCTGGCAACCCATGTGGGTCAAAACCAAGCAAGCAACAACAAAACCAAAAATCACAAAACCAAACAAAAACCAAACCAAACCAAACAACAACAACAAAATGCAGCTGGGGACAGGATGCCCTCACGGACCCCAAGGTATGGCCTCTGGTCCTGGCTTGGAGATGAAAAAAGCTCTGTATTTGGAGGGATAATATGTGACTAGGACAAAAATATTTATTATTCAGAGTCTACAGAATTAGTAAGGATTTCTAAGTTCTGGATAGGCGATAAAAATTCTTTAAAAAATCACAAAAAGCACAAATTGCTGGAAACTTAGCCGACTGTTGTGTTCTACACAGCAGACATTGTGCTTAATCCACTGGAGACCCTGGGGGGGAGAAGTGAGAGCTTTTCCTTTCTTTCTCTTAATTTCTTTTCTGAAAATGAGTGCTTTTTGTCTCTACCCCTCACTGTAAAGAAACCAACTGGAGACAACATAATAGCTCTTTGTTTTATTACAGTATGGTTGCGTTCTTCTGTTCTCAATGGTTTGCCTCCTTATAAATTGGCAAAAAAAAAAAAAAAAAAGAAAAAAAGAAGCAATGTTGGACTCCTTAAAATTCGGCAGCTTGTAGCTCCATTTGTACCAAAAATGAAAAACAACTCAAAAGTAGCACAATTGGAAAATTTGTCAGGATTGTCTGAATAAGAAAGCTTTTTAATTTAATATAACAGACAAATTTCAAGAGCAAACCAATCCATATAAAATATGCTTTTATGCTCCTAAATCAAATGACTTTAGATTTGTAAAGAATATGAAATAATAAGTATTGCATATCCTTAAATTTTCTTTGACATTTTTGATTTTCTGTTTATTTAAAACAAACAAGCCTCCTCACAATCCAACCATCAATTATTACTTTATTTACAGCAATTTATGTCAGGTTTTTTTAGTGCTCTTTTTCGTGTGTGTGAAGTGAGACAAAATCCATTTTTAAGGTCTGCCATACAATGGAAACAGGTAAGGTGGAGAGAGATCTTCATGGATTTCAATTCTTTTTCTTTCATTCCTACTTGCTAGATGATGAGATAGAGAATAAATTTTGAAGCTCTGTGGAACTTGCCTTGTCTTTTGCAGCATGGGAATGATATGGCTGGTTAGGAGAAGTAAATGTGGCGCTAGCCCGGCAGGTGTGAATAACAACTACAACAATATAATAAGAGCTAAGACTTATCGAGAGCTTATTATATATGAGGTATTGATCTAAATACGCTCCATGAATGAATTAATTTAAAACAATGGCTTCTTGAGAGAGATGCTATAATTACCCCAGAGATTAAGCAATTTACCCAAGAAGCTAGAAAATCGAGGAGCCAGGATTTGAACCCTGGCAGTAAAGCTTGATAACTCATCCCTCCTTCCTTTTCTTCTCTGTCTCTGCTTTAGACATAGCAATTATGAGGCTACTGGATCTATGATGCCTATGAATAACCAGAAAAGGAGGGTTGGTGGGTGGAGCACATCTACAGTTTCACCTGCCAAGAGCTCAAAGGTTGATTGGAACAGAAAGCTATGTTCCCACTCCAGCCTCCATTGTCATGGTCACTCTAACAAACCTCTTAGCAATCAACTTTCAGGGGACCCACTTTAAGAAGAAGAATACAAAATTTGTTTGGTAGTGAATCATTATTGAGACTGGGAAAGAAAGAAAATCTGTTCTTTTTTTAAAGCTGATAAATAACATAAGCAGTACCAACTCCAGAAAATACATCTTCATATGACAATGATTTTATAATATCATCTTCCATAATGAAAATATAAGGATAATTCAGTTTGTTGGAATTTCCAAACATATAAATAGCTCAGAAAAGTTCCTTGAAACTTCCCAATTTGTTTTTGGTAATGTCATTGACATTCAGGCTGGCCGTCAGATTTGAGAAAACCGCTAGTGAGTTTCATTTGTAATTGAGTTGTTCCAGCTGATGTAGTCAGTTTGTAGGGCTGCCATGGCTTTCCTCCACTAGATCCAGGAATCCTGATAAATTTATTTCATATGTTTCTCATCAAAAGGAAAAAAAAATCAATTGTGCATTTATAATTATATATGCTGCATTATTGGGTATATTTCCTCAATAAGAGGAAACTTCTGTTCTTATTAGGCATTAATAAGAAGCAAATCTACTTACAATTTTAAATTTCTGATGATTGGAAGAATTTTCCAAAGACTGGCTTCTGATTCCATACATTTCAAACGGTATTTCATCTCCCAAACCTACATACTTCCATCCTAGGTACTATGAGGCTAGTGAGTATTTTGATACACCCTCTGGCTCTTGTCATGATGGCAGATAAGTTGACACAGTGTTCCTAAAATGCTGTTTATACTTCAGGCTGGCTAACAGTGACTTCACTATGCACAGGAGTGACTGTGAGCCACCAATTCAAAGTAAATGTATCCGTGCTCAATTTCTACATGGCTAGATCTCTAAGTGGCCCATCTATGGCCACTCCAATACCACTTGCCACCCAGGGAAACTTTATAAAGAGTAAGTTAGAACAGAGTGCTTACTGGTCTTGACCCATTGCAGTCACTATATTTTACTTTTGCACATCTTATAAAAGTGGTTGACCATATGAACATTGCTAGGAATCCTCAACTGAGTTTTGTGACAAAGTCACCAGGTAATTGGAGAAAGGTCATGTCATGGACTGGTAGAGAATAGTTTGAAAAAGACACATTATCTTGAAATGATTTTGACTGGATATCATGTTTGGAAGAGTGGCAGGCCAATGAAAAAAAGGAAGACATTCAACTAGATGGATTGACACAGTGGGTGCCACAATGGGCACAGATTTGGGGAGAGTTTTGTTCTGTTGTACATAGGGTTGCTACAAGTTGGACTTGACTCAATGGCACCTAACAACAACAACAACAAGCTAATTATCTGACATAGTAGGTTAACAAATAGTCGATAAAACATTTAACACACTTTACTAATTAATCATGAGGTTCTGATCTCATAGTTATAAGCATTGAATATCACTATAAACCAGTCTTTTAAAGACCACTTTAAAGTCTGGTTTACAGTTATGAGACTGGGTATTTCTGGGTTGGAATGGAATTCCTATGGCAAAATTTGATGGTTCTTCTAGAAAACTGTATGACAAAAATATACTACTGAATTATTTGTTAAACATTTTAATATAATTGTTTTGTGAAATGTGAGAATAGAAAAGGTACTGGGTTAATGTCTTATTTTGTGTTTTAAAGTATAGACAGGGATAATTAATAAATAAGATGTTATAAATAGATCTGATAATTTAAAGCATATCTTTCTGTCACAAGCTGCCAAAAATCTTAGTGGTATGCATCTGTCCCTTCTGTGTGTGGGGACCACTTGAGGCTGAGCTGGGCCAGTCTGGGCTCTCTGGAATGGGCTCTAGAATGTGGACTCTACTCAAGTCTGCACCAGTGGTGCTCATTCTTCTGATACCATCAGGCTGTTCAGGGTATGTTGTTCCCTGGCAATGTCAGAAGCATGAGAGATCAAGTCCAACTATGCAGGCACATCTCAGATATCCACTAATATGCCATAGGTCAAGCCAGTTATGTGGCTGAACCCAAAGTCAAGGGACTGAGATGCAATTTCCATTTACCTTAAGATGCCTTTAGGTCTCATGGCCACACTCTACAGCAATGAGCAGCAAGTACTCTCTAAACCATAAAAGTGTATTATAGTAAATACATAAAACAATAACATAGGTGTTCATTATCATTATCCAGTAGCAAATACGGTAGGTAACTGCATGTGCTATACTTTTGTATGACTGACAGTGTAATCGTTTTGTATATGCCAGCATCACCATAAGCACATGATTAATGTGCTATGCTATGACATTATGGTGGCTCTGGCATCCCAGGGTAATACCAAGATTTCACCTTTGTATATGTGGCCCATTGTTGATCAAAATGTCATTATGCAGTGAATGACTATATTTAATTGGTGTTATGGTTTGGATTAAAAATATCCTCCTCAAAGGCTTACATGTTGAAGGTTTAGTCCCCAGCTCATAGGCCTAATTGCTGAGAGGCTCATGAGAGCTTTGAAGTAATCATTGGATTAATTCACTGATGGAGTCATGATTTGATGGTGTTATTTGGAGGTAATGGAAACTTTCCGAGGTGGGACTTGGTTGGAGGAAGTGGGTCACTGGGGATATGTTATTAGGGGGTATTTTTTTGTGATAAGCTCTTTTCTGTCTGTCTCATGATTTCAAGGCTGCCATGAAGTGAGCAGCCTCCTCTGTCAGAGACTCCTGTGACTGTGATGCTCTGCCTTACCATAGCCCCTGAAACTTGGAGCCAAGTGACCATGGACTGAACCCTCTGAAATCATGAGCCAGAATAAATCTTTCCTCCCTGAAGTTGTTCATCTCAGGTATTTTGTAGCAGTGATTAAAAAAAATTGACTAACACAGTCAGGTTGCCTGGCTTACAAGGATTTCTCTTTCTCTGGAAGCAGTTTGTGATAGGTAGGGATTGTCCCCATATGCCATGGTGGTATAGGATGGTCCCAACGCTTTCATAAGTGAGTTCCCTTTCACGAATCTGAAATATGGAACAATAATACAGAGAATGGCAATTGATAGAATTGTCCCTTTGTGGCTATGCTCTGTAAAGAAGGCAGCATGTGGGAGAAGCTTAGAGTTATGGATCTACCACTTACTGACTCTATAATGTTGAGCACATTACTTCTCTTTCCTTAGTGTCCTCATCTTCAAGATGGAGATATTTGTACTGATCTCATGACATTGTTTAGAAAACTAAATGAGAAAACACCTTGAAACTGTGTAGATGGTGCCAGTAATACAGTAAAGACTCATCAAATGTTATTTACCTCTGCTGAGGTCCAGGAGACACCCTGACTCCTTGCTTTCTAAGTCTTGCTTATTCAATTTTCCTTTTGATTATGAATAATAACCCAGAATCCTTTGAATAAATGTCTTTTCTCTTGCCCTTTACTTAAACCACACTCATCTTCTTTTTCTTGAAACAAAGAAAGAAAAAAGAAAGAAAGGGAAAAAAAGAGAAAAAGAAAGGACCAATCAAAAATATTCATATTGATGCCTAAAATCTTCTACATTTTAGGGAAATTTTTATATAATGTGTCTCCCACTCAAAGTGTGTATGTGTGTGTATTCTGGTAGCACAAAATGAGAGCACACATTCTGTTTGACAAAAAAAATTAAAAATCAATATTTGAGGCAATAAGTACTAAAAATGTAATGTGTACTGATGGTACATTACATCTGCAAGTGGAAGCTGAGCCAGTTAGATCTATATAAAGAGGAACTAGATAGACAAATTGATCCAGATAATGATGTGTAGTGACATGGATCATCATTAATATATTCAAGAGCTTGTTATCAGTGCTTAAATTACCAAAATATTGACTTAAGTAACTTTATCTGCTAATGCTAGTAGAGGAAATTGCTTCATCCTACCATATTTATCAGCTTATGTAGATCTAAATGTATATAATATGCAACTATAAATAAAAATCAGTCATTACATTTAGGGGAGAAGGATCATTTTGATAGCCTATATTCCATCACATTAAATGGAGTAAAATCTAATATTATGCACCAAATACACTTTTGTTTAGCAACTTGCTGTCTTTGTGCTTTACATAAATTAGATATATAGCGGCAGGTTCAATTAACTTTACAGAATAAAAATAGCAATTTCTTAAAACAACTTCATAACATTTCTGTGTAACTCTACAAGATGCCTTCATGCCATTCAATGAATGTAATAAATATAGTGGTAAAAATAGCATTTACATTGAATTTGGAGTGGAAAATAGAATCAGTGGGGATAGTAATAAATGCTAAATCTCCAAATGAATCTCCAAGTCCATTAAGAGTTTTAATGCCACATTTGAAGCTCATAACTCCAGGCAATTCCTTGCCTAACTTAGCTTTGGCAAATGTTTATTTTAAAAAATGCTCTGTCATCTGTTTTACAGGCTAATTCTCTTTACACCTGAAATTTTCCACTTAGAAAAAGTTGCTGGCATGAAAATCAACTCTGTTTTAGGAAGGCTCAAGGTTATCTGCTTCAGGATTGGGGACATTGAAGAAAATAATATTGACTGTTTGAACTGGGAGGAGTCTGAGAGGCCATAATAGCTCATCCTTTGCTTATAGGTTGCAAATTGAAGCCTAGAATGAAGTTCCTGTGGAAGATCACATAAGAATCTGGCTGAGCCAGGGTTATGTCCAATCCCAGTCCAAGCCCCGTTTTACCACATCTATGTCAACTGTAGCCTGCAGCCATAGCCCTATGGCATCTGATCCCATCAGATCTCGGAAGCTGAGCAGGGTCGGGCCTGGTTAGTACTTGGATGGGAGACCGACTGGGAACACCAGGTGCTATAGGCTTGGGAGATGGACCAGAACCCACTTCCAAAAATCAATCTGCCATTGAAAACCCCATGGACAGCAGAGAAGCACTGACAATAGTATTTCACCTGTTGTACACAGGGTTGCTATGAGTCAGATACCAACTCCACAGCACCTAACAATAACAACAATGCCAACTCTCATTTTACCTATAAGGAAATTGAACCCTGCAGAGGTTAAGTGACTTACTAAGGAGGGCAAATTGATATATGATGCTAATGATAACCAGGAAACCTTTTGAAGCTTGTCTACTGGTTTAGATCTTAGTCTGTAAGGATTTGATCCAGTGGACTCTGAAAAGCATTCTGTGATATAAAGATCCCTTCTTTTACATTTTCTCATGTCTTCTAAGTTTTATTTGAGAAAGATACTCTGATTTTCATTCATAATTAAATATTAGGTTGAAAATAGAAAATACTATTAGGAAGGGTATTGGTTCAAATTTGTGCCAAAGTACTCTAGATTTACCCAGACCTCATCAGCCAGTGAGAACAAACACTATCACAGTAAGATAAGGACCATGTTTGTCTGTCTCAGGGCCTCCACTGGCATAGACAAAAGTAGAGTGGGACTCCTAACCTAGGCTTTTCTGGGATACCTGACCACATAAGGATGTAAATGGCAAATAGGAATGGGAAGCCAGGTGCTAGAATCAATCATTGCCTGTCAGTATCATTTTCTCTTTAGATACTCCTTCATACTTTTGCTAACCTGGTAATTGGTATATATATAACCCTGTTGCTCATTACTATCTATGACTAATTTTTCTTTATCTATCAAATTTGTCATTTCTCTCCTTCTTCATTCATTTCACAAATTTTTACTGTACTCTCAGGAATAAAGGATACCAATAATAGATAGCTAGATGTGGTTCTTGCACTAATGGAGCTTATATTCTAGAGGGAGGCACAGGAATAAATAAGTAAATAAATACATAGACCAAAGGCTTATGTTGTTGTTGTTGTTAGGTGCTGTCCAGTCGGTATCCGACTCATAGCGACCCTCTGTACAACAGGGGAAACACTATTGTCAGTGCTTCTCTGCTGTTCATAGGGTTTTCAATGGCAGATTGATTTTTGGGAGGGGGTTGCCAGGTCCTTCTCCCAAGCCTACAGCTTCTGGTGTTCCTAGGCGGTCTCCCATCCAGGTACTAACCAGGCCTGACCCTGCTTAGCT
>VMDO01017206.1:33570-45710 GCA_007922755.1 Pedetes capensis | reverse complement strand
ACACACACACACACACACACACACCCACACACACATACACACACACACACACACACACACACACACACACACACACACACACACACACACACACACACACACACACACACACACACACACACACACATACACACACACACACACACACACACACACACACACACACACACACACACACACACACATACACACACACACACACACACACACACCGTTTCCTACAGGAAAGCCATTCTGTCATTCTCATAATGAAATGGGACCAGAACTGTCAAAGGATCCAAAGCCACCTTTAGTCACGGTGCTATTTTTCCTGCGTTTGTATAAAAATGCCATTCATTTCCCATCAAAGTTGAAAATTGACAAAAAAACAAACAAAAAAACCAAACCAAACCAAAATAAAAAACCCTGTGAGAACTAGGTGAGGCTGGGCAGGAGCCAGGAATGGCTCAGAGATGGAAGCAACGAGCTTCCTGGTGGCCCAAACTCTTTCAATACTGAGGCCACTGGCACCCCTCCTGCTTCCCATCTCCCGACTCTGCCTCTCCATGCCCAGTCCCCACGGCCCTCCCAGCCTCCTAGCCCTGCCCCTACCCCAGAACGCAGCCGGGTTGTTCCCATGGCCACCGTGCGTGCGCAAGGCTGTCCGACAGGAGCCCAGATGGCCGCCTCTCTGATGGCTCCGCGATGCCTGGTTACCCACGTTATGGACTGTTACGCGCATCCCATGTTAAACAGTGTCTCCTCAGCCAGGGTGATGGATTGGCCGGTTGCTCTCTTTCTGAGCGGTTACTCAGCCTTGCCATCTGGCGAATCTGATAACCAGGTGGTGAACTTAAATAACCTCATTGGGTGGGGGGAGAAGAGACCCCAGGGCTGGGGATTAGCTCAGTTGGTAGAGCGCTGCTCTGAGCTCTCTGTGGCCGTGGCTTCCATCCCCGTGCCTGCAAATACGGGAGGAGGGCATGGCAAGCCATTCCTGAAGCAGTCCGGAAACAATCAGCCACTGAAAAGCCCTGAATAGCAGAGAAGCACTGACATAGTGCTGGGCACTGCACAGTGTTGGGAAGTGATTCGTTCTGTTGTAACAGGGTCACTGTGAGTTGGACCTGACTCCACAGCACCTAACAACAACAACAACAACAACAACAACAACAACAACAACAACAACAACAGGAGACCCTAGCTGGCTTTGTTCTTGCCATCTGCAGCCTCCTTCTCTTGGAAGGAGTTGGCCAGAGACTCAGGATTGTGCTATTTCTTAAGCAGGTATTTATTTTCAGAAGCACCAACGGTTCACACATGCCGAACTCTGGCAACTTCACCAACCTGGAATACATTCGGGAACCAGGAGACAGACCAAGAAGGCTGTGGGCAGTGGGGCTGGCGAGCAAGCCCAGGCACAAAAGCTCACGTGCCTTTCTTGTAGGAAAGCTTCCGTGAGCTTTGACTCAGAAAATATTTACTCTTTACTCTCACTGATAACAGAGTGCATGTGAATTCCACAGTTTCAGTAGATTAGAAGTCACACATGAGAAGGGAGGAAAGCCGGGCGCGGTGGTGCACACCTGTAATCCCAGCAGCTCAGGAGGCGGAGGCAGGAGGATGGCAAATTCGAGACCAGAGGCAGTCTGCATAATTTAGTGAGACCCTGTCTCAAAAAAGTAAAGAAAATGGGCTGGGGTGCAACTCAGTGGTCCAGCACTTGCAAAGCATGCAGGCACGAGGCCCTGGGTTCAACCCCCAGTAACGAAAAGAAAAAAAAAATAAAAAAAGAAGGGAGGAGACAGCTCATAACAGCAGATACTTCCACAAATAATGAGGAGTGTATGAAGATCTCAAAACAGTTAAAGTCAACCCACTACCCAAGAATGAAACCTCAGCAAACAGGGGTCGTTTGATATGGGACAAAGTGTGCTACGATCCTTTTATCTTCCCCGAGGATACCACAGTACAACAATGTCAGCCTGGAAGCTGGAATGGAGTCTGGAATCATAAACTGGTACCATTGGCCTGGTTGATGAGACCATTTCAGGGTGAGGACTGCTCCATCCACTGTATAGATGCCCCCATCCAAAGGGTTAAAATAAAAAGATTAGACACAGAGGGAATTAAACACTCCATTCTGTGAGAAAAATCAGGTATTCAGGAGTTTGTTGTTGTTGTTGTTGTTAGGTGCCGTCGAGTCAGTATCCGACTCATAGCGACCCTCTGTACAACACTATTGTCAGTGCTTCTCTGCTGTTCGTAGGGTTTTCAAGGGCAGATTGATTTTTGGGAGGGGGTTGCCAGGTCCTTCTCCCAAGCCTACAGCTTCTGGTGTTCCCAGGCGGTCTCCCATCCAGGTACTAACCAGGCCCGACCCTGCTTAGCTTCCAAGATCTGACGGGATCAGATGCCACAGGGCTACGGCTGCAGGCATTCAGGAGTAGAGTGAATTAAAATATTATATAAGATTTTAAAGGAGATGTTATTCATTTTCATCAAATAAGGTAGTGTCATGGAAGAAAATTTAGAAAAACATGTAAGCAAAAATAAGAAAATAAAATATCGCTAGAACCACACCTCCAATATATAATTTGTGTTGATATTTTGTTGGCTTTCTTGCTTGTTCTTCATACATAGTCTATATTTATACCCATTTATCTATCATCTGCCCTTCCTACCTATCTATAATTAGTTGGACCTATACATAAGAAGTTAGATTACACACTACTTTCTGACTTGCCCTTACTCTTACTCGGAGGATTTTTTCTTTTCTTTTTTTGTGGTGCTAGGGATCAAACCCAGGGCTGCACAAAATGCTAGGCAAGCACTCTACCACTCTACCATCCCCAGTGGCACTAAGAGGGCTTTCATGTTAATGAATAAACCCTTCCAGCATCATTTTAGTGGTTGTATCATATTCCAACCCCATGTGTCTGTCAGCTCGTCCTGAGGTGGGGGCTTGTGTGTTGCTGTGATGCTGAAAGCGATGCCAGCAGTATCTCAGACACCAGCAGGGCCACCATGGTGGACAGGTTTCAGCTGAGCTTCCAGACTAAGACAGACTAGGGAGAAGGATCTGGCAGCCCACCCCCAAACCAATCAGCCATCAAAAACTCTATGAATAGTAGAGAAGCACTGTCTGATGCAGTCCTGAGCCTGAGTCAGGCGTCTGGTAGGGTTTTTGTTTGGTTGGAAGTAGGGTTTCTATGGGTTGGACCTGACTCAAGGGCATCTAACAGCAACAACAATTGTATTCCAAGGTAAGGAGAGTTATCCAAGAATTAGGGTAATTTGGTGATTATTTGGAAAAGCATGTATTGTATAGCAACATAAGGAAAATAAAAAAGTGATCATTAGGAGCTAGTATGGAATGATGACTTCCACTTTAATCACCACTAGACAATTTCAGATTTAGCTCAGATGGTAGAACACCGCTCTGCAGTCCCTGAGGTCCCGAGTTCAAGTCCCAGCACCGCAAAAATGGGAGAAGGACACGGCAATCCACTCCCAAGGCAATCCTGAAACAATCAGCCATTGAAAACCCTATAAGGGTCGATATGAGTTGGAAACGACTCGACGACACCTAACAACAACAACAACAAGACAATTTCACTGCTATTGTAACAGGATTGACAGCTGCAAAACTGGGCCCTTTTGTCTTTAGGATCCATAGTGGTTGCTTGCTTCATGTTAGTGAGGGGACTTAGAATATACCCTATAATACTCCTTAGGATATTCCACTCTGGCATAAGAATTATTTTGATCTGGGGGCAAAATCAACAGATACAGGAAACGTTCTCTGCCCTTCTGTTCTTTGCCTAAAGCAGAGTATAATCCCTGCACCCCTACCCTCCAGCAACAGGGTAGGAAAAGCAGCCCTTATCACTGGAAAAGGAGAGCTTGGAGATAAGTTTGCATAAACAGACCTTATTAAAATAACTTTATCTTCCACTCGCTTCTCCCATATGTTTCCTAGTCATTTTCCTGCAGTTTCTGTCTCCTCAAATCCCAAATCCTCCTTTCTTTGTCCAGTCGCTTCTCCACAATTTATCACCGTTCGTTTTTAGGTATGCAAATTCCTTTGTCTAACCACTTCTTTAGATTTTTCACTTCTGTCCTATGAAACCCCAGTGCATGTAGAATTCAAAATTTTCATAAAACTAGTATGCCTTTTCTCCTGTTAATCTGTATTTCGTCAATTTAGTCTACAGTAGACCATCCTTTCCTCTGCCCCTCTTTTTCTGGATTTCATACTATTTATGCTACCTCTAGCCCACTCCCTTTCAACAGTTGTTGAGAGCTAGGAAACCTGACGTGGATGAGGACCACGTGCGCATTGGATTCTTGGTGGAGAGCTCCCTGGGCATAGCAGAGGGTGCTCTTCTTTTGCTTGCTGTTCCTTTTAAGGCAAAAAGCCCCCAGCTCTATGTATCTCACCATGCTGTTCATTTCTCATGAAGCATGGGATTGTTGGGCACTGCCTACCTTTAACCTGGATGCTCAGGAAGCCCTTATGTATAAAGAATGCAGACAAACCTAAGGAGATCCACATCGTCCCCAGCTGTGGCAATGACACTGTCCCCCCAGGTGCCCTGGGAGGCTTGCTCTCGGGAAGCCCGTTCTGGCCAGTCTGAATGAGAAAGCGCATCCCAGGTGGCATTGTGTCTGAGGGCTTTAATCATACACAAGGCTGCAAGTAAAGGGAGGAAATGACCAGATTCCTGCAGCCTGGCTCTTTACCTGCCTGGCTCCTGGGGAGGGAGCTTAGTGCTGTGAGGGCAACACAGGCAGGGCTGGGGCACACAGGCCCTCCTGTGGAGGGAGGCTATTATCCAGGGTGCGTTTGATTGCAAATAACAGAAACCAACTTGCCTTAGCTTAACTGAAAGGGGACTTGATTATAAGGATTCAGGCAGTTTCACAGAAGTCAAGGACAGGAGGCAGCACCTCGGGCAAGAAGGCATCCAGACTCATTCTCTCCTCACTGATATCCCATCCCCCATATGAACTTTTCTCTGCTTTAACGGTCCACATGGGTGATTAAGAAAAAAAAAAAAAAAAGGCTCATCTCAAAGCACCCACGCTGACAGGTTTTGTTTTGAATTTTAACGGCTGGAGAGAAACTGACTTTTGGTCTCAATTTCAAAGTTCTGGGAAAGGGCTCTGACTGCCGTCTTGGGTCAGATGCTCAGCACCATCCAATCAAATATTGCCATGGTGGGAAGCAGAGTCCTATTGTCCAACATGGGTGCTAGGGCTGGGGATGTGGATCAGAGTGAGGCAGTGAAGGGCTTCTTTATGAGTTTGATATTGTTGTTAGGTGCCATGGAGTTGGTCTTACTCATAGTGACCTGAAGTACAACAGAATGAAACACTCCTCGACACTGCGCCATGCACGGCTCCATGCCAATGCTTCTCTGCTATTCACAGGGTTTTCAGTGGCTAGTTATTTGGGAATTGTTTCCAGAATGGGCTGCCAGGTCCTTCTCCCATTTCTGCAGTGCTGGGGATTGAACCCAGGGTCTCAGAGAGCAGAGAACAGCACTCTACCAACTGAGGTAAACCCCAACCCTCTTTATAAACTAGTCACTCCGAATGGGCTATCCCTGAGGAAGGATGGAGCAAGCTCCAAGGTGTCTTCTCGCCTGAAATGCTCTGATTTGACCTTCATGCTCAGTGTCTGTTCTCTCCTGGCCAGCAATGCAGACAAAAGCAAGCTTGGAGTCTGTGGGGGCAATACAGGTTTGGTGGAGAGGGCCAAGGTGTTTTTGGCTTCTGGGACACAGGCCTGTGACAATTTTGGGAACAATATTGAGTTCTGCAAGGTGACATCATCCATAAATAGCAACAAGATCAACCTGGCTACTGCCACTTGGGGAGCTGAGAAAATAAATGATAGCAAATTACCAAACAGTTCTTCTGTATGCCATGAAGAAATGCTTCCCTAAAAGCATGGTTTTTAAACATCCAACAGTAAATTAGTGGAAATCAAAATATATGGAAGCTTCCCCCACCTATGATCTCACTCTGTTTTGCTCTCTTTTCTTCCAGCTTTTTCCAGCACAGACTCTTACACAGCTTTAGAGAGTATAAACATTTTGTGTTCCATATTATGTAATGAGTAATTTCCATGCTGCCTTGTCATCTTCCTGACTATCTTTACCAGTACGCCGTCCTTCAAATGAAATATGCTGTACTTTCCTGAACGCATAATTAAGATCTGCTTTTAAATTTGAGACTATGGAGCGGGAAGGACTCTTAGGAAAACACTGTGTTCTAGGAAAATGAACTCAGGAGGATGCCTTCCTCAAGGTCATTGTTGTTGTTAGGTGCCGTCCAGTAGGCGTCCAACTCACAGTGACCCTATGTACAACAGGTGAAACAGTATTGTTACTGTTTCTCTGATGTTCATAGGGGTTTTAATGGCTGATTGTTTTTTGAGAGTGGGTTACCAGGTCCTTCTCCCAAGCCTACTGCACCTGGTGTTCCCAGGTGGTCTCCCATCCAATTACTAACCAGGCCCAACCCTGCTGTGCTTTACAGAACTGACAGGATCTGATGCCACAGTGGTACGGCTACAGGCATCCCCAAGGTCATAGAACTAGCTAATTCCAGATGCAGGAGTAGGTGCCATTCTTTTTTTCCCAAACATATATTTATAATTACCCACCTGATGTCAGATAGTGGTGCGTGGGTTTCACGTCCCTTCAGCACTCTTGGCCACATCGCATGACCTAATTAACATTTGTTAGATAGGGGCCATTTTTTATTTTTCTTAACAGAAGAAGGAGGGCTGAGATGAGTAATGGCAATTTTAAATCAGCCTGGTTTTGTGACTGTAGATAAGTCAGTATGCAAAGACATTTCCATTTCCCAGGTTTGGCTCGCTTCCTCGATGCCCTTTGCAGACTCCATGGGGATTTTAAGCTTCAAGTCTGGCTATAAGCTTATGCAAGCTGTTAGTCACCTTTTTAGATGAAAAACACCACAGGCTTGTGCTGCAAAGTGTTCCATGCTTCCCTATGGATTCCTTTTGAGTAATTCAGCTATAGTATGATTTTGAGGGAAAAGTGATTGAGCAGATACATTTCGAAACACATTTGCATTTGAAAACGGGGGTTTATCAGCTAAAAGAGTGTTCTTGAAAGGTGCACATGCAGAGCAAATTTAGAACAAGCAGGACAATTTAGACATGATCGCCATGAATTGCCCCAAAACTTAAAATCCTGGGTGTATTTGATCCTGCCAGATCCTGGGCATGGACTGAATCCTGACTATCTGGTGTTTTAATGTGGAAAACATACAGAAAAGGAAATCTTGTCACTGCCCTATCTCCACAGATCATTCCAAAGCATTCTAGGCCTCCATCAACACAATTATAAACACATGTTGGACCAGAAACAAACCACGGAAGTGCCCTGAGCTTTGGGTATAATGAAGAGGGTGAGTGTTGGGGTCAGATTACTTGAGTTGGTTTCTTGGTTCTGCCAGTTATTACGCCCGTGAGCTTGGCTGGGT
Source organism: Pedetes capensis (assembly GCA_007922755.1). Lineage (NCBI taxonomy): Eukaryota > Metazoa > Chordata > Mammalia > Rodentia > Pedetidae > Pedetes > Pedetes capensis. The sequence goes on along the minus strand of VMDO01017206.1, from coordinate 38,207 downwards.
CTCATCATCCTTGTCTGCAAAACAGGAGGATATTCTGAAACTCACAGAATTGTTCTGTTAAAATTGATTCAGGTAAACCAGGTAATGCAGCATCTCTCAGCCTCTGCTCTGCACACAAATCCCCTGGGATTATGTTAAAATATAGGCTTTTATGATGTAGTCTAGGGTGGTTCCTGATGTTCTGTATCTCAGCCACACCTGGGGATGAAAAATACCTGTTCCTTGAGAGGCATCCAATCAATACTGTTAGTTATTACTGTTATCCCTCAGGCGGATCTCTCCTCTCTTTTCCCTCCTACACTACCATCATTCCCTGCCCCACTCAATCATTTTCTTTCTTTCTTTCTGTTCAAGCCACATGTTGTCAGGTTCTCATGATTGACTGAACCTGTAGTAATGGAACACGGCGGTCAGGGGGACGTGGCCGCCATGTTCCATTACTACAGGTTCAGTCAATCACAAGAACCTGACAACGTGTGGCAGAGGGGCTGAAATGCCCACATTCAGATTCAGAAAGGGCAATTCCATCACCACCCTGTCACGCACCATAACTTACACTTTCCAGTTAAAAGCAACTTGGTGTTTTCTGGGTTCAAATGGCCTTTGAAGCAATGAATGAATGCAAGGTATAGCCTCCCTGTGGGAGCGTCCAGGGGTCCTCCCCTCCCTCTGTCCTCCAGTGCCTTCGAGTAAGGCAAGCTTTTGCATACTCACGGCATCAGGGAGGAGCTTCTGGTCCAGTGCTGTTCCTCGGTCAGCTTCCACCGCCTTCCAGAGAGACTCTCCAGTCTCCCGTGTCTGCATCTGTTATGTACACACCCACAGTAGTGTAGTAAGAGGCTTGGTGGTTTCCCTTTGTGGACTCCATGCCATCCCAGAGCTCCCTAGCCTTACAGAACCTTGAACAATGAGCCACGCCCTACATCTGGCCACTTGACGGCTCATAATGGCCACCCAAGGTAGGCCTTTGCTCTCAGTTCTGTGTCCTTCCGTGTTCCTCTGCAGGTACACATGAGAACCTTCACACACTTCCACACCACAGGGGAACAGCGACATCAGGGGCACCTGCTTCTGCCCTCCCCCTTCTTAAACAGGCTGCACTAGTGATTCTATCTGCCATGGTCGCCTAGTGTTGGCACAGGGGCATGGTGAGGTGGGCTCCCTCTGGAATTTCAAACAGGAAATGCAGTAGAATTTCCTTGAGCTCAGTCTCCCCTTCCTGCCCTCTAGGGTTTCTATCTGCTCCCACTCTTTCCCCAGGGCTGTGGCATTAGGCAAAGAGGGGTTCAGGCAGCTACTTCTTCCCAGCTTCATCTTTTCCAGAGCCCTATATTTCTTCCTTTCTATTCCGTCTGTTGGAAATTGCTTTCTTGTATCTGTCTTCTTCCTTCCTCCATGGTCTCCTTGTTCTGTGGACATTGAACTGCCCCTTCCCCGAGGAAATAAATCCCATGTCCTAACCACAATGGAAAAGAAATGTGAAAAGGGAACATTTTTGCTTCCTGACAAGGGAAATTAGATTTAAAGTGTTTAAAAATGTCCTTATCATATATAGCTGCTGCATATACTTGGCAGACATTACCAATCTATCACATTACACAGCCTTGGAAACCTTCTTAACACAGTGTTCCATTCAGGCAATAACAATCAATAAGAGCTGGCTTTGGAGTGGGAATCAAGCCCAGATAAGGTCAAGAAAAGGAATAGAATCTACATTTCATTTCCAAATAGGCAATGTAAGTTTCAAATCTGGGAACTATATAACTGGAAATGTCTTTAAAGTCTGAAATTGTTACTCTATCCCTACACCATTCTGCCACTGCCTGCATAACTCTACTGTGGGCAGCTCACTGTCTCCCCACAGTAAATTGCTTTTTTAGACGAATTAGCAGAAAGATAGTCAGTATGCTGTGCTGAAACCTGGTCCCTGCAACTTGTTGCTACGTGTTATTGTTGTTGTTGTTAGGTGCTGTCAAGTTGAGTCTGACTCATAGTGACCCTCAGAGGATTGTCATTGGCTAATTATTCCCAGATTGCTTTGGGAGTCAATTGCCAGGTCCTTCTCCCATTTTTCCCAATCAGACTGTCCGCCCTTCAAATATTTGATAGAAGCCACGGTAACCCCCGTTAGCTTCCCTAGACGCAATCTGCCCAGTCTTTTTCTCTTTTCCCCTTTATTAATAAATTTTGGTGGGGTACAGAGTAATAAGGCTTTTGCTGTTTTCATTGTGTAGCTATTACATCACTTTTGATTGCACTTTCATCAACTTACACAATTTATGGAACCCTTTGATTAATATGTAGCAAAAAATCATATGGAATTATGGGTTATAGTCCCCATATTTCTCCCATGTATTTATATAGCTGCATCATATATTTTGAGATTATCCATTCCCCCTTTAACCCTCCACATCATTTCCCCTCCCCTTCTTCTCTTGTGCCTGCAGCTATACCACTGTGGCATCCGATCCCATCAGATCTTGGAAGCTAAGCAGGGTTGAGCCTGGTTAGTACTTGGATGGGAGACCACGTGGGAACACCAGATGCTATAGGCTTGGGAGAAGGACCTGGGAACCCACTCCCCAAAATCAATGAGCCATTGAAAACCCTATGAGTAGCAGAGACGCTTCTGAGGGTATGTCTATTGCTAACGATAGCATAGTCCAGTTAGGGGTCGTGAGTCAGCGTGCAGACATTAACTCCTCAATTGAGAAACATATTGCAATTTCGTGCTTAGATAAATTTCTAATTTTCTTTTGTGGGGGAGGAGTAAAGAGAAAGCAAACCTTATTAGACAAGGTAGATTTCTTTCATTGCAGGAGATCTGGAATATTGAAGAAAAATCATGGCGGTACCCTTTGTCCCAGATAAGTACAATTCTGAAGACTTTTCAAGTATGGAAAGGTTGGCTAATGGGAGAAAAATCAGCCATATGTCCCAGCTCTACTAATTAACTCCAGCGAACAACAAATCTGTCCAATTCCGCTTATAAATTCCACTTGCGTTCTGATAGTTTCGAGGAATTGAATGGTTCTTCAAATGAATTCATAATCTATTGTGGCCCCGGACATATTTAATAACAGATTCTGGGAGCGTAAGATGAAGAGACACAATCCTATCTTTTTCCAAACACTTTTGTTACTGAAATGATTCGTACATCTGAAGTCACTGAAATTGATCCTAAGTGATTTATGTTCCTTACAGACAGTGCTTTTGAAGTTCTTTTCTTTAGTTGTTCAACATCAGTTGTCCAAAGAAAATTGCCAGTTGTTCAATGAAGAATTTGTTCAATTCTCTAAGAAAACCAGGGTCCTGAAAACATTCTACAGTCTGAAGGGAGTTGAGCAGTAACTTTGTATGCTGGATTTAGTAAGCTGTACGTGGCTGAATATATAATGCAATACAACTTATCTCAGTCACAATGTCACAATCAATAGCAATTCGTTGTGCGCAGAATGTAAGATTCAACTTAGCTTTGTTGCAACAAGAGTCAAGGCACAAGGCAATTTACAGAGGGCGGAATGTGGGGAAGGGCTTCCACCTGGGTTTAAGAACCGCATTATCTAGACCCAGATGCCACACCTGGGCCAAGGGCTTGGGGCAGAATTCAAAGTTGGGCTCTAACACCTCCGTTCTTCCAATGTCCATTGTCATTTGTGAAATAGAACCGATGGAAATTAAAAGAATCAGTTTCTGCTTTACCAAGGCTTTGTACTATTGGGCTGGGAGACAGCAGAGGGTCGTATGGTTTAATTTCTCATTTTATGTGTGAGGAATTGTGGGTCAAGAGTGGTGATATAATAATCATAGTAAGAGTAATAATAATAACATTAGCATATATGGAATGTTAATTGTCAGACATTCTGCTGAGTGCTCTATAGACATTGTCTGCTCTTCTCCCTCTGAGGTTGTTGTTGTTAGGTGCTGTCGAGTTGGTGTCCTACTCATAGCAACGCTATGTATAACAGGCGAACCACTATTGATAGTGTTTCTCTGCTGTTCATAGGGTTTTCAATGGTGCATTGATTTTTGGGAGGGGGTTGCCGGGTCCTTCTCCCAAGCCTACAGCACCTGGTGTTCCCAGGTGGTCTCCCATCCAGGTACTAACCAGGCCTGACCCTGCTTAGCTTCTGAGATCTGACAGGATGGGACACCCCAGTGGTAGGGCTACAGGCACCTATGAGGTAGACACTATTATCCTCCCATCTCTATGGATGAGGAAACAGTGGATTCCAACAGCTGTCACTTGTGCAAAGTCATTCTAAAAGTTGACAGCTGACAATATTTAAGTCTAGGACTCCTCCTGCGGTGGTCAAGCGCTCTTTTGTCTTCACCACTGGACTTCCTGACCTGCAAAGTCTCCTTCATTTTTTTCCTGCCTTCTTTCTTCCCTCTCTTCAATACAATGGCACCGGGTACTTCAATTGGACCAGGACTGGCCCCAGGATCTGGGAGAGCAGCTTCCTGCACGCTAGAGCTAATAGAGAGCAATGTTGGAGTTAATGTTTCTTAGCTGCGATCTTTCCCAAAAGCAACATGTAAGGAACGGCCCCGGACCTAGGGGCTTGGGGTAACCACTGACATCAAGGAGGCAAGGCTAACCATAGATGGTACTTTTTTTTTTTTTTTTTTTTTTT
>VMDO01017206.1:16524-33470 GCA_007922755.1 Pedetes capensis | reverse complement strand
AATGGCACATTGATTTTTGGGAGTGGATTGCCGGGTCCGTCTCCCAAGCCTACAGCATCTGGTGCTCCCAGGCGGTCTCCCATCCAGGTGCTGACCAAGCCCGACCCTGCTTAGCTTCTGAGATTTGATGGGATAGGAAGCCACAGTGCTATGGCTGTAGGCTCCATTGTGTATATGTACCACATTTTCTTTCATTAAAATTTTTATTAGCTCATTGATTTTTTCATGTGTTCATATAGCTGCATCTTGTATTTTGATATTTTCCGCTCCCTCATTACCTCTCTACATTATTTCCCGTCCTCTTCTCCCTTTCCCCAACCTCCGCTCCCACCAGCTGATGGCATCTGATTGCCATTGCATATTGATTAAAATTCCTACCCTTTTTTCTTTTGTTCTTTAGTTGATACTGTTCTGTAAATGATATAAGATGATGAATGTGTAAGCAAAAGTGGTTTAATAGTTGCATAATTGACAGAGCAAATGACTTATTACTCTGTACTTCACCTATATTTATAAATAAAAAAAGAGAAGAGAAGAAACATAGTGGCTGCAATAATGGGAAAAAATTATTAGCGTATACTAATGGTACAAAATAATGGATTTCATCGTGACATTTTCATACGCACATGTTGTTGTTGTTGTTGTTGTTAGGCGCCGTCAAGTCAGTATCCGACTCCTAGCAACCCACATAGGGTTTTCAATGGCTGACTGTTTCGGGATTGCCTTGGGAGTGGATTGCCAGGCCCTTCTCCCATTTTTGCGGCGCTGGGAATTGAACTCGGGACCTCACAGACTGTAGCGCAGCACTCTACCAACTGAGCTAAATCCCAGCCCATACACACATATAATATGCTTTAATAATATTCCCCTCCCCTTACTGTCTCTCATCCTCCCTCCTCCTCCCAGATCCCCTTCCTCTTCTCTAATCATCCCCTTTCTATTTTCATCTCTTTTCACTTTTTCTTTCTTTTTTCTTTTCTTTTTTTCTTCGCAGTGCTTTGGGGTTGAACCCAGAGCCTCACACATACTTTACAAGTGCTCTACCAGTGGGTTGCACCTCTAGCCCGTTTTCTACTTTTCATCTTGAGACAGAGTCTCACAGGCTGCCTCTGGCCTTGAACTGGTGATCCTCCTGCCTCTGCCTCCCAAACCCCTGGGATACAGACATGTGCCACCACAGCTGGCTGTCTTCCCCCCTCTAAGAGTCCACATTTCAGATAAAACATGCAATATTGTCTTTCTGAGTCTGGTTTATTTTGCTTAAAGTGATGACTACCTATTTTACTCAAAATGACATGATTTCATTCTTATAATGCTGAATAATATTCCATTGTGTATATATATATACATATGTATACATATGCATATATATATGCATATATATATACACACATACACACATATACATATATGTTGTTGTTAGGTGCCGTCGAGTCGAGTCCAACTCCTAGTGACCCTATGTATAGCAGATCGAAACACTTGCCGATTCTGTGCCAGGCAAACAATCTTATTTATGTTTAAGCCCATTGTTGCAGACACCATGTCAATCCATCTGGTGGAGGGTTTTCCTCTTTTGCATTGACCTGCCACTCTCCCAAACATGATGTCCTTCTCCAGGGATTGATCTCTCCTGACTACATGTCCGAAATATGTAAGACGCAGTCTGGCCATTCTTGCTTCCAAGGAGCACTCTGGTTGCACTTCTTCTAGGACAGATCTGTTGGTTCTTTTGGCAGTCCATGGTATATTCAATAGATGTATACATATACATATATACATATATAAAATTTTATTTAGCCATTTACCTGTTGATGGACACTCAGGCTGATTCTAAATCTTGGCCATTGTAAATAGCACCACAATAAACATGGATATGCAAGTATCTGAACTGTGTGCGGACTTTGATTCTCTCAGATATATACCAGAGAGTGGCATAGATGGATCAAATGGTTGTTCTATTTCTAGTATTTTGAGGAACCTCTATGCTGATTTCCGTAGTGGCAGGGCTAATTTCCATTCTCACCAGCAGTGTATAAGGATTCCTTTTCTCCACATCCTTGGCAGCATGTGCTGTTGTTTCCTTCATGATAGCTATTCTGGTGGGGAGTGAAATGGAATGTCAGTGAAGTTCTGATTTGTGTTTCCTGGATGGTTTAAAATGTTGAACATTTTTTCATGTATTTATTAGCCATTTATACATTTTCCTTTAAAAACCGGTCAGTTCATTTACCTATTTACTGATTGGATTATTTGATCTTTTGGTGTGAAATTTTTGAGTTCTTTATATAGTCTGGATATTAATCCTCTGTCACATGAATAGATGGGAAAGATTTTCTCTCATTCTGTAGGGCATCTCTTCACTTTGCTCCTTGTCTCCTTTGCTGGGAAGAAACTTTTTACTTTGACGCAATTCCATTTGCCAGTTCTTGCTGTTATTTTCTAAGCTATCAGACTCCTGTGGGTTGGGATTTAGCTCAGTTGGTAGAGTGGTGCTCTGCAGTCTCTGAGGTCCTGAGTTCAATTCCCAGCACCACAAGAATGGGAGAAGGATGTGGCGATCCACTACCTAAGGCAATCCCAAAATAGTCAACTATTGAAAACCCTATGAGGGCCACTATGAGTCGGACACGACTTGACGGCACCTAACAATAACAACAACAACAACAACAACAATCAGACTCCTATTCAGAAAGTCATATCCTATGCTTAGATAGGTAGGTAGGTAGGTGGGTAGGTAGGTAGGTAGGTAGATAGATAGACGGATAGTACTGTGGGATTGAACCTAGGGCCTGCACATGCTAAACAAGTGCTGTGCCATTGAACCACACTCTGGATTTTTTTATTATTATTTTATTTTTGAGACAATGTTTCCCTAAATCGTGTAGGCTATTTCTGGCCTCAAACTTACAATCCCCCTGCCTCTATGCTGATATCTTAAAGAATTTTCCCTACATTTTCCTCTGATAGTATCAAGGTTTTGGGTCTTATATTAAGGTCTTTGATCCATTTTGAGTTGATTTTGGTATGGGGTGAGAGATAGGAATCTAGTTTCACTCTTTTACATGTGGATATCCAGTTTTCCCAGCACCATTTGTTGAACAGGCTTTTTCCCAGCATATATTTTTGGCACATTTGTAAGGAATCAGATGGCTGTAGCTGTGTGTGTTTATTTCTGGGTCCCATATTCTATTCCATTGATCCATGTGTCTGTTTTTGTGTGAGTACCATGCTATTTTAGTTACTATGACTCTGCAATATAATCTCAAATCTAGTATTGTGGTACCTCCAGCATTGCTCTTTTTACTCAGGATTGCTTTGGCTATCCACTGTTTTTTATGCTTCCCTATGAATTTTAGGATTTTTTTAAAAATTATTTTTGTGAAGAATGTCACTGAAATTTTGATGGGGATTGCACTGAACCTGTAGATCACTTTTGGTAATAATTTTAACAGCATTAATTCTGCTGATCCACAAACACGGCAGGACTTTCCATCTTCTAATGTCTTCTTCAACTTCTTCGGTGTTTTATAGTTTTTGCTATGTAGGTTTTTCACCTCTTTTGTTAGGTTTATTCCTAAGTATTTAATTTTTTTTTTTTTTTTTTTTTTTTTGGTACTAGGGGTTGAACCCAGGGCCTCGCGCTTGCATGTTATGCAAGTGCTGGACCACTGAGCTGCACCCCCAACCCCCCTTTTTTTCCTTTACTTTTTGAGACAGGGTCTCGCTAAGCTCCGCAGACTTCCTCTGGTCTCAAATTTGCCATCTTCCTGGCTCCACCTCCCAGGCCACTGGGATTACAGTCGTGCGCCACCACGCCCAGCTAGTATTTAATTTTTATGAGGCTATTGTTAATGAGATTGTTTACCTAATTTCTTTCTTGGCGTGCTTGATATTGGTGTATAAAAAACTACTTCCATTTTAATGTTAATTTTATATTCTGCTAATTTGCTGAATTTATTTATCAGCTCTAAAAATCTTTTGGTGGACTCTTTAGGGTCATCTAAGTATAGTCTCATATCATTTGCAAATCTGATAATTTGACTTCTTCCTTTCCTATTTATATCCTTTTTATTTCTTTCACTTATTGCTCTGGATGAAATTTCAAATACCATATTCAATAAGAGTGATGAGAATAAGCATTCTTGTCTCTTTCTTGATTTTAGAAGAAATGTTTTCAGGTTTTCCCCATTCAGTATGATGTTGGGTATGGGTTTATTGGATATAATTTTTATATCCCTAGTTTTTTAGGGACTTTATCATGAAGAGATGTTGAAATTTCTCAAATGCTTTTCCTGTATCTATTGAGACGATCATGTGGTTTTTGTCCTTGATTCTACTTACGTGTTGTACTACTTTTATTGATTTGCATGTGATGAACCATCCTTGCATAATTGTTTATTGTGATTACCAATTTGGTCATAGTGTATAATCTATTACTTATTTATTTGTTTGTTTGTTTTTGCAACTCACAATTCTCCTGCCTCTGTCTCCCAAGTTGCTGGGATTACAGATATTTGCCACTGCACCTGGCTACATGATCTTTTAAATGTATTGTGGAATTCAGTTTGAAAATATTTTGTTGAGGATTTTTGCATCTATATTCACTAAGGATTTTGGTCTGTGGTTTTCTTTATTTGGGGATTTTTTATTATTACATCAACTTCATGATGTTATTGATCTATTTAACTTTATATCCTTTTGGTTCAGTTTTTGTAAGTCACACATGTCTAGAAATGTATCTGCTTCTAAATTTTCCAATTTATTGGAGTATAAGTTTTCAAAATAGTCCCTAATGATTGTCTGGATTTCAGTGGTATTTGTTTCAATATCTGTTTCTATGCCTTTACTCTTGTACACCTTCTTCAATTATATCCTAGAGATCTTGCATATTTTGTTCATAATTTCTTTTTTCCTTATTACTGCCTGAATGCTTTTTCTTCTGTTGTTCTCACATGAGTGGGGTACTTCTAGTAGATCAGACAGGTGTTTTATAGGCAGTGGAATATATGGAATATGGCCTTTGTAATTACTCCTTTAGTCTTGTTAGCAATGTGTGTTCTGAAGGGTTATGGGAGCAAACTGCTGTGGTCCCTCATGGTAGCAGTGTCCACAGTCTTTTTGTTGTTTCTCTGTGCTATTTCCATAGGGATGGATGTCCAGGAGTTAGTCTTAGTTCCCCCTTAGCTGTACCTACTTGGAGCCTGGTCATTAACTTGGAGTTTTTATCTCCTCTATTCTTTAAGTTGCTGGGATTTAGCTCAGTTGGTAAAGCGCTGCACTGCAGTCTCTGAGGTCCTGAGTTCAATCCCAGCACCGCAAAAATGGGAGAAGGGCCTGGCAATCCACTCCCAAGGCAATCCCAAAACAGTCAGCCATTGAAAACCCTATGAGGGTCGCCATGAGTTGGATACCGACTCGACGGCACCTAACACCACCACCACCAACAACAACTCTTTAAGTTAAAGTATTTGCTGAAGAGTGAGTGGGAATGGTTTTTCTGGAAAGCAATATGTGCTGACTCTTAGATAGATTGGGTGTGTAGCTGTTGGAACAGCATTCACATAACATACTCAAATGGTCACGATCAAGCCCTAGCACCTGCTGTTGTTGTTGTTGTTAGGTGCCCTGTAATAGCAACAAAAAGCAGTGAACAAGGTACAGAAATAACGTAAAAATCAAGTACCAACAATACTCCAAATTTTAACAAAAACAGCAACAGAAATGGTTGGAGCAGAAATAATATAAACAAAAGGTTTTAAAAGAAGATTTTTAAAAGAATAAATAGGTAATGAAGGGAAAAGAAAGTGGGAAATGAAATGCAAAAAAAAGTTAGACTATTCAAGAAGGGAAAAGGGAGAAAGTAGGAAAAAGGTGGAAAGTGAAGGCTTTAGTTAAAAGAAACGCACACACACACAGAAAGAGAGAGAGAAAGAAAGAGAGAGAGAGAGAGAGAGAGAGAAAATAAAATAATTTTACTTAGGAGAGGAAGTAAGAGAAAGAGTAACAATAAAACAAAAACCAAAAACCAAAAAACCATAAAACCATAATAAAAAGAAAAAATATATATAAAATAAAATAGAAAAAAAAAATCAAGAAATCAGCAAAGAAAGAAAAAGAAAGAAAGAGTAAAGATTTTAAGTAAAAAACAAACCCAAAGTCTCTGCTGAGATGGCATGCAGGTAAGAGTTGATGTTAACTCACTACTGTGCCAATCTGCATCTTCTTGGAGTGGGTGCCTCTTAAAGAGAGCAAAGGGTGGGAGATATTTGCCCTTTTCTTTTGGTATGTTGCCTGCCAGTCAGTGGTAGTGGGTCTGGAGCTGGTTGGAATGAATTTCACTTTCCCTGCTCCCAAGTACAGTGTAGCATGGAACCAAAAGTCCCTCCCTCTTGCGTTTACTCCGGACAGATTAGCTCGACGTACCCCCAGGTCCAGGACCAGGCTGACACTGAGCTCTGCTGTGCTCTGGATCTCAAGTGCTTGTGAAGCCCACAGGGAAGATGGGGCAGCAGTTTGGACTGGGTGTATATGGGCGGGGGCCACAGGAGTTTCCATGCTGCCCACTGCCCACAGCTAAGGTTTTCTGAGTCCCAGTCTCTGTGTGTAATCACTGTATGCTCAGTCTCCTGGTTCTCCTTAGCTGCTTCTGGGACCTGCCAATCCTAAAAAGGAAATCGAGCTCCACTCACTTCTGAGTCTCTCACTCGAATCCCACCACATATATTTTTTGGTGAGCTCGCTTCAGTGGCATTCCACTGGGACCACACTGGGCCACAAATAGATGCTGGCTGGGACAGCATGGCAATATTTCCTGTGAGTTCCAAGGTAAAGGAAAACGTAAGGACCTGTTTCCCAAGGAGCAAGCTTGCACACAACCTTTGCAAGACGATTCGCTGTTAGAGTACCATGTTTCTACATTGAGAAACGCAGAGCACTTCTCAAAGGCCAGCATGCCACGCAGCTCTCAGCTCAGCTAAGTTCAGATTGCCCTTCTGTTCCACTTCTGTGTCTGTGCCCATCTCCCCCACTACCTCTCTTCTTCTTTCCCTTTCTGTTACTCCTCCCCTCTGCTACCCAACTGGGTCTCAGTAGGCTCAGCATTGACGTGCTCTTTCTAGTCCTTTGTTCCAATAAGCAGAGTCTGTGGGTCTCCCCAAGTCTCTGTCCAATATTAAGCTTCATTGTGTTGGTCAGCCACCCACCTAGCTGAGATGCTGTTTTCTGGCTGTTTTCATTCTGAGCTGCCAAGTGGCTAGAAAGTGCTGCTTGCTTTTAATTCACCATCTTCACTCTCATATTTTCTTTATCCAGTCATCTGTCAATGGATACTTAGTTTGTTTCCATTTCTTGGCTATTATGAATAATGCTGTAGTAAACATGGGAGTGCAGATGTCTCTGACATACTGATATCATTTTCTTTGTTTTGATACATGCCCAGTAGTGGGATTGGTGGATCATATGGTAGTTATGTTTTTTCTTTCTTTGAGGAATCTCCATATTGTTTTCCATAACGGCTGCGTTAATTTACATTCCAAACAACATCATGCAAGGGTTCCCTTTTCTCCTCATCTTTGCGACCACTTGTTAACTTAGTCTTTTTGATAAAAGCCATTCTTACTGGAGTGAGATGATATCTCATTGTGGTTTTGGCTTGAATTTCTCTGATGATTAGCGTTGAACATTTTTTCATATACCTGTTGGCCATTTGTATGTCTTCTTTTGAGAAATATTTATTTAGATCTATTGCTCATTTTTAAATTAGATTATCATCATTATTATCTTTCTATTGAGCTCCTTTTATAGCCTGGATATTAACCTCTTCTCAAATATATTGTTGTTGTTAGATGCTGGTGAGTTGATGTCCAACTCATAGTGACCTTACGTACAATAGGCAAAACACTACTGTCAGTGCTTCTCTGCTATTCATAGGGTTTTCAATGGCTGATTGTTTTTTGGGAATGGGTTACTGGGTCCTTCTCCCAAGCCTATAGCACCTGGTGTTCCCAGACGGTCTCCCATCCAAGTACTAACCAGGCCCATCCCTGCTTAGCTTCTGAGATCTGACTGGCTCAGACATCACAGGGGTATGGCTGTAGACTCTCAAATATACAGTTTGCAAATATTTTATCTGGCTGTCTCTTCACTTTGTTAATGTTTCCCTTGGTGTACAGAAGCTTATCTGGACAGGAGAAATGATTAGGGTGAAGCAAACCCACATGATATATAAGCACAATGATTGTATGTCCCACACTTTTTAGAACAGATTGCTTCTAAATCAGTATTCTCTTTACTTTTCCCTATAAGTACATTCTTATCTGTCAGACCATGTGCTCTGGTATTTTTGTTTAGAAAAATGGACAGCACAGGAGAAACACCAATTTGTTACCTCACAGTGGCTGGACTATTGATCTCTGTTGTCTCTCAGGTATCAAGAGACTTGAAACCCTGAATAAATCATGGCAAGGTTGTGTTGTAAGCAAGGATGCAGCAGAACTATAGGTTTATTCAATTAGTCTCTTGTTTTGAGCTGTTTCTGATATGTGGGTATATCCATCAGGATTCTCTACAGCAGCGGCCCCAACCTTTTTAGCACCAAGGACTGGTTTCATGGAAGACAATTTTTTCATAGACTGGGGAGGGGGCAGAGGAGAGGGCGGGACTCAGGTAGAAATGTGAGTCATGGGAACATCTGTAAATACAGATGAAGCTTGGTTTACTTTCCTACCACTCACCTCCTGTCAGTGCCTAACACAGAGGAGAGGGCGGGACTTGGGTAGTAATGTGAGTCATGGGAGCATCTGTAAATACAGATGAAGCTTGGTTTGCTTTCCTACCACTCACCTCCTGTCAGTGCCTAACACAGAGGAGAGGACGGAACTCAGGTAGTAAGGTGAGTCATGGGAGCATCTTTAAATACAGATGAAGCTTGGTTTGCTTTCCTACCACTCACCTCCTGCTGTGCAGCCCAGTTCCTAACAGCCCACTAACCATCATTGGTCTGTGATAGGGGGGTCAGGGACCCCCACTCTAGAGAAACAGAAAGTCTTAAGTATTGTAAGGACTTTCTCCTGCAGTTGTGGAGTTGGCAAATCTAAAAGCTGGACGGCAAGCAGAAGGGGCCAAAACTCTCAGATAGGAGTAGATGTTGCAGTCGTGAGGGATAGTTCTTCTTCCTCACAGAAACTTCCATTTCTTAGGGGTTTTCAGGTGATTAGATGAGGCCCACTCACATTACTGAGAATAATTTCCTTTACTTAAAAGTCAACTGATTGTAGAGGCTAGTATCTACAAAATATCTTCCTGGTAACACCCACGTTATTATTTGATTAAATAGATAGGTGCTGTAGCCTAGCAAAGTTGCATTTAAAGCCAACCACCATAGCACACCAAACTGAAATTACCTACCACTTGATCCAAGAGGATAATACAAAGGAACAATTGTGGGTGTGGACATATCCTAGTCAACCTGCAAGCACGATTATCTCCTTGCTGCCCTCCTACTCAAAGAGGGGCAGCTAGAATCCTGATGTGTTAGTTTGTGCATTGCTGTGGCAAAATGCCTGACCAAGACAAAGGAAGAGGGATTGCTTGAGGTTCATGGTTAGAGAATTTCAGTCCATAGAGGCAGGAGGTCGTGGTGACAGGGCCCATGGCAGAAAGCCTCACATCCTGGCAGATCAGGAACAGAGAGGACTGTTGGAACCAGGGGCACGTGTAAAACCACCAAAGGCCTCCCCTCAGTGAACCGCTTCTGAAAAGCTAGGACCCACCTCCTAACGTTCCAGAGCTTTCCAGGACAGCACCCCCAACTGAAGACCAAATGTCCAAATGCATGACCTTTGGGGGATATTTCAATTAGTTACCTAATTTATTTATTTATTTTTGTAGTACTGGCGGTTGAACCCAGAGCCTCTCCTATATTAGGCGCACACTCTACCACTGAGCCACACCCCCAGCCCTGATTTCTGTTATTTTTTTACTTTGAGGTAGAGTTCTAGTTAAGTTGTGCAGGCTGCCTCTGGCCTCTGCCTGCGCTCCTCCTGCCTTGGTCTCCCCAGTTGCTATGATTACAGTGTGCACCACGGTGCCCAGTTTCTGAGTGCTCCTTCTCCAGGCCACTGTTCAACGTGGCATTTGCATCTGCAACCTTGAGGGAGGAATTTCCGTCTCTCCTTGCATAAATAGCAGGCTTACGTCCACTTGCTATTGAGTAGCGAATTGCTCCAGCACAGACTTCCTCTCCTGGGGTCCATCTCTCTTTGCATTCAGGGTCCATCTTGGACCACCCGTACTGTCCCCATGGGACCTGGGGGGAGGGTGTGGGAAGCTGGCATGAGCATCATGCTGACACTTTGACTATTGTGTTTGCTGTGAGGAATACAATCACTCGCCTCTTACCCCGGAGTCTCATATCTTCTGCCAGCATCTGCGAAACAGTCACAGGCCAGCTCATTAGCGTGCAAGTAGGCTACCATCTCAGACCCTTCACAAATCCTAGACGGTAAAAGGCCTTGACTTCCTGCAGGTTACAGTGTTTGTTCCGCTCTCACAGCCTCACTGTCTCCTCCAGGCAATCAGGCTGGCTGAGTGAAGGTCCATCCTAGAGACCGAACTCTTTCCTACTCCAGGATCTCATTGAGGGAGGAAACAGTAAGAACTGGTTTTACATCCAGCTCTTTCTTTAAGAAAACTGATGAGACAGGAGGGTATGGTGGTGCCCCACTTTAATTCCAGCACTCTGGAGGCCGGGGCAGGAGGATCCACACGAGTTTGAGGTTGACCTGGTCTACAGAGCAAGTTCTAGTCCAGTCTGTGTTACATTGGGAGACCTGGTCTCACAAAACAAAACAAAATAAATCACCCCCCCAAAACCCTGATATGTTGATTCCCAAGTGGACTTTTTCCACGTTGTTTAGAATCTGGATGGGTTAAGAGGAGAACCTCTGGGCTTTCCTAGAAATCTCAACATGCGTGGTGTGCCAGGCACTAGGCTAGGACCAGGGGATGCTATGGTGAAAATTAAGGCTCTGCTTCCATGGGGCTTAGAGTTTAATGGGGGTGGGAAGGGCATCGATACTAAGAAGATAATTACAGATTGTTGAGAATGATCCAAGAAGACTGTCCTGCTCGACACCTTACCTTTAAACTTTTTCTTTCAAATGAACTCTATAAAATCATGGGCTGGGATTTAGCTCAGTTGGTAGAGAGCTGCGCTACAGTCTCTGAGGTCCTGAGTTCAATTCCCAGCACCACAAAAATGGGAGAAGGACCTGGCAATCCATTCCCAAGGCAATCCCGAAATGGTCAGCCATTGAAAATCCTATGAGGGTCACTATGAGTCAGATACCGACTAGACGGCACCTAACAACAACAACAACTATAGAATCACATTTTAATTACATTTATTTGATATAGTTGATTCCTAAGTTTGTAACGGCAACCCATTTACAAAATATCTCCTGGGAAGGGTTATTCATGCAATGGTTACACTCATTATTATTTGTTGATTTGTATCAAATTAATTCACAAGAGAGCATCTCCATGATTTTGGAATAATTTATACGCTGATGGTACCTTATAGAATAACCCAATGACCAGCCAGGATATGACATTAATTTTTAAATTAACATATGAAAATTTAAATTATTTTAAGTAAATAAAAACATATGCTAAATCTTTAAATTCAATCCTAAATTATACTTTCCATAGAAGCTCTGGAATCCAGAGATACATCCGTCTATCCCTTCATGAAATGTTGCCAGGCACCCTGAGCCAGAGACTAGGCATATAAGTGTAATTAAAAAAAAAATAAAAATTTCAAATACTTCTGCCTCCTAAAGAGAGAATTGTAGTTTAATTGGGCATATGAAGAAAAAACCCTGAATTTTACAGAAGGTTGACTAATACCTACTCCTTAGTTACTAATGTGCCTGCAGCTGTAGCCCTGTGGCATCTGATCCCGTCAGATCTCGGAAGCTAAGCAGGGTCGGGCTTGGTTAGTACCTGGATGGGAGACCTCCTGGGAACACCAGAAGCTGTAGGCTTGGGAGAAGGACCTGGCAACCCCCTCCCAAAAATCAATCTGCCATTGAAAACCCTATGAATGGCAGAGAAGCACTGACAATAATGTTTCCCCTATTGTACGGAGGGTTGCTATGAGTCGGATACCGACTGTACGGCACCTAACAACAACAACGAGAAGTGACTAATGCAGTAGCCTTCAGGGGTACAGCTAATCTTAGAGAATACAGATTTCCTTTTTGACTATTTAATTGACAAAACAAGCCTCTGAATTCCCATGTAAGGAGCTGGAAATCTGAAAGTGATAGACATCCAAGTATTATTTTTATTTTTGTCATGATCCATATATACTCCTGAAAGTAAATATATATAATTCAATTTAAAAACATTTATTGAGCTTCTACTGCACACAAAGACTTATTGACGTTTCCATGGAGGATATAAGACAAGGTCCACGCCCTTGAAGAATTCACAACTAAATGAGGACATTAATTACTGTCATGGATTTATGAGTCTACTTGCCAGGAAAGGGCCTCCCTCTTTAACATAATGACTCCTCGATGGCTCTTTGGTGAGGTTTTCATCAATAGTATATTGCCTATAGTATTTCAGTATTAACTGAAATCATCAGTCAAGCTATCCATACTGCAGCCAATGAATATAAGGCTAAAAGAGGATGATGCAGGAGTGAGAGAGCAATGAACATTAACTGAGACTTGCTCTATGTGGGCACTCTGTTATCTAACAAATACAAAAAAGAATCAAGGAAGTAAGTACTATCCTCCTCTTTTTAGTAGATGACAATATTAAAGATCAAGAACGTTAAAACACTTCCCTAAATCTAGACAAAAAGGGGCAGAGCTAGGATTTAAGGTGCATTCAACAACAAAGTCTAGACTCTTTCTCTTACCGTGTACTTATCACTTCTCAAAAAAAATTGTTTTGTGTGTACATGCACATGCACAAGCATGTGTGTATGTATACATGCACAATCAAGCAACAATATAAGCAAGTGAAAACTTAGGCAGTGGTGAGTGTTCTGGTATTGGGCATATAAGAATAAGCTAAGTAACTACTGGAAGAAATAAAAAGGGGACTAAAGCATTAAGTGGGGCTGGGATTTAGCTCAGTTGGTAGAGTGCTGCTCTGCTCTCTCTGAGGCCAGGGGTTTGATCCCCAGCACCACAAAAAATGGGAGAAGGACTTGTCAGCCTTCTCCCAAAACAATCCTGAAAAACAACCAGCCATTGGGAACCTTATGAATAGCAGTGAAGCACTGACATATTGCCGGGAATGGCAGTGTCAGGCAATGTTTCATTCTGTTGTACATAAGGTTACTATGAGTCAGACCCAACTTAATGGCACCTAACAACAACAAAGCGTTAAATTGACGGTGGATAGAGTGATATCAAAGCCCATTTCAACACTGAGATTCAGTTTCATGAAAACATGACTAGGATTTGCATGTATTTCCACTTTCATGGGATTGTTTACAATATATAATGCACCATGATGGCAGAGAGTCAGCTGTGTAGACAATGGGAAACCTGAGGCCCGCAGACCTTATCACTCCACCGCATATCAAGGGGATCAGCACTTCACCCTGGTGAAGATTTCACTTGTGGTATGTGTGCGTTTGTCATTTATTTGTTCCACAGAGGGAGATCCCTGCAGGTCAGCATCTCAACTTTGGAGAAAAATGGATCCCCATTTAGATCTGAAGGTGCTTCTTCCCCCAGACGAAAGGGACACCCATGCCTTTTATGGATGGAATGTTTCTGTCTTCCTCAAATTCATGCGCCAAAGCCCTAATTCCCAATGTGATGGTATTAGGGGGTGGGACCATTGGGCAGTAATTATGTTTTGATGTTACCATGAGAAATGAGCCCCTATAATGAGATTGTCAACAGGAGGAGGAGGAGGAGGAGGAGGAGGTGGGGAGGGAGAGGAGCTCAGAGTTTATTTTCTTCACCATGAGAGGACACAGTGAGAAGGTGACTCTCTGCAAGCCAGGAAGATAGCTCTCCCCCAAATCTGAAGATACTAGAACCCTGATTTCAGACTTTTCAGCCTCCCAAAACAGTGAGAAATAAATGTCTGTTATGTGAGCTTCCCAGTCTATGATATTTTTGTTATAGGAGCCCAAGCTAACTGAGATAGACACGTAGAAGCTATTGTTATGATTGTTCTTAGGCGTTTGGGCTGGTGGTTCTATTGCTAGGTGGAAGAGAAGCTTTGCAATGAGATCCTTTGAGTCTCAGGGATTGATAAGGCATGTGGTTCCTTGAGAACAGAAAGCAGAAAGTGAAGACTGGGAGGTGTACAGTTTGGATCTTGAATATCCCCCAAAGGCATGGGTGTTAAAGTCTTGGTACCCAGGATGGCAGGTGGTGACGTCTTTAAAAGTGGAGGGTAGTGGGAGGTCCTTATGTCACTGAGACTGTGCCTTGGAGGTGACTGGGGGACCCAGAACCTTTCCTTGCTGTCTTATGCTCCCTGGCTCATGACATAAGTGGGTTTTCTCCTTCATGCACTTGTGATATGATGTGCTGTTCAAAGTCATGTGACCAATCTATCATGGACTGGGACCTCCAAAATTGTGAGGCAAAATATATCTTTCTCTTTATAAGTTAATTACCCCAGATATTTCATTATAGTGATGGAAAGCTAAGACAGGTGGTTGTTGTTGTTAGGTGCCGTCAAGTCAGTATCCGACTTATAGTGACCCTCCTAGGGTTTTCAATGGCTGATTATTTCGGGATTGCCTGGGGAGTGGGTTGCCACGTCCTTCTCCCATTTTTGTGGTGCTGGGAATCGAACTCAGGAACCCAGAGATTGCAGAGTGGCGCTCTACCAACTGAACTAAATCCCAGCCCCAGCTCAGTTAGTAGGGCACTGGTCTGCAGTCTCTGAGGTCCCGAGTCCGATTCCCAGCACCGCAAAAGTGGGAGAAGGATATGGCAATCCACTCCCAAGGCAATCCCAAAATAATCAGCCATGACTCGATGGCAAACAACAACAACATCTAACTTGGGCATCTCATTCTAGCTAAGACAGGAGATAGTGAAAATTCCCAGTGGGTCAGGAAAGGGCAACTGGCTCCTGAGAACATGGCTGTGCTTGGGGCAGAAATCACAGAACATTTAGAGCTGTGGCCTGGGACCTGAGACAGCGGCCTCACTGGCTGAGCTGAGCTCTGCAGGAGGACAGCTCCTCCTCCAAGTTCTGAGGACCACGTTCAACCGTATCACCAAGCGGCAATGGGAAACGAGGGACTCACTGGCCACCGAACCTCAGCTTGAGCCTGGGAAGTCAGATGGTAGGAGGAGGTGGAACCTTCCAGAAGTGATTAGGATTAGATGAGTTCATGAGGGTGACGTTTGTCCTCTCTCTCTCTGAAATGTGTGAACTAAATCTCTAGGGTTATTTTGTTGGTTTTGATTTTCAATTGTTCATAGTAAGGAGGAGACTCAGGAGCTGACCCAGAAGGCAGGACCTGAGCAGAGCGAACTTGAAGAAAAAGTAGTTGCTGAGATTTGCATCAGGAAATGCTGGCCCGGTTGATTCCCTGGGCAGCCACTGTCCCCTGTCTCCTGGGTAGAAGGGACCAGCGAAGCCAGAGAGCATCGGCCACTCCAGCCACATCCTAATTCTTTGCAGCCACAGTATTTGCAAAAAACGTTGTTGTTAGGTGCCATCGAGTCGGTATCCGACTCATAGTGACCCTCATAGGGTTTTCAATGGCTGACTGTTTCGGGATTGCCTTGGGAGTGGGTTGCCAGGTCCTTCTCCCATTTCTCGGTGCTGGGAATCGAACTCGGGACCTCAGAGACTGCAGTGCAGCGCTCTACCCACTGAGCTAAATCCCAGCCCCTGCAGAAAACATAATAGCTTTATTTGAGTTAGTCTTGGGACTCTTGGACTTGGCATCTCAAGAACAAAAGAAAACTCTAGACAGAAGCCTCATTTAAATTCTAAAGGATAGTTAATTTGAAGGAACAATGTTCAGATGTTTGGAGATATATGTATTTGGCACTTACAAACAGTGGTAGCAACAACAACAGCAACAACAACAACAACAACAACAACGAAAACAACAGAAATTAAAGATCTAAATATATAATGTTTAAAATGTTGCGTGTTGTTGTTACATAGATTTACAAAATAAAAACAAAACCCAGAACCCAACACACCCTGCTATGGCATGATGTGATTATGTGATGGATCTCTGTAAACAGCCAGTGAAATTCTCCTCGAGCTTTAGCGCCATGGGGTAAAATAGGAAGGAAAATGGTGAGGAAGCCTGCCGGTTGTAAGTGCCCTGATTATTGAAGCTGGGATTTAGCTCAATTGGTAGAGGGCTTCTCTGCATTCTCTGAGGTCCCGAGTTCAATTCCCAGCACCACAAAAAATGGGAGAAGGATGTGGCAACCCACTCCCCAGGCAATCCTGAAACAATCAGCCATTGAAAACCCTATGAGGGTCGCTATGAGTCGGACTCCACTTGATGCACCTAACAACAACAACACAGCAAAATACCATGAACTATTTTGGGGCTGGGATTTAGCTCAGTCGGTAGAGCGGGTTCTCTGCAGTCTCTGAGGTCCCGAGTTCGATTCCCAGCACCACAAAAATGGGAGAAGGACGTGGCAACCCACTCCCCAGGCAATCCTGAAACCATCAGCCATTGAAAACCCTATAAGGGTCGCTGTGAGTCGGATATGACTGGATGGCACCTAACAACAACAACAACTGATTATTGATGTCCTGCTATCTGGTTTGTTGAAGAACTGAGAGAAAGTAACAAGAGCTAGGGCTGAGGGAGTCTGGATTTGGTTGGTTGTTGAATTTATTGGTACTCTTTTGCAGAGTCTTCCTGGGACAAACACTGAGGGTTTTTTTTTTTTTTTTTTTTTTTTTTTTTT
>VMDO01017206.1:0-16424 GCA_007922755.1 Pedetes capensis | reverse complement strand
GAGTGCCCTAATGAAGGCCTAGCACCTAGAAAGTCCCAGCATCTAGAGGGACGATCTTGGCTTTCCCCAAACCTTTCTTTAGCTTCCCCCCTGAGTTTGAGGTGGGCCTTGTTTTTTCCCTCCTGCTTCCGGACTCGATTTCAGGGACCTCATGAATCTGACCATCAGCTCAGGAAGTTCTTTCACACAGGTGTAATCACACATCTTTACCAGCTAAGGAGCCACGGGCTGCTCAGTGACAGCCTGGCCAGACTCGAGAAAGGAGCCCTGAAGCTCTCTTGGTTTTTCCTTGCCATCACCAGGTACGTCTCCAGTTCCACTCATTCTACCTCTGAAGCCATCGCTTCCTCCCCTTTCCTGTACTTCACCAAGGCCCCCTTCCTTTCTCCCCTGTGTGGCTATGACAGCGTCCTAACTCACCCTGCCTTCAGATTCAGACCCAGCGCATTGTCTACGTGTCTTCCTGAGAGACTCTTCAATAGACACCCACCCCTATCACTCTCTTCCTTTAAAACTTTCAGTAGCTTCCATCGGCCTCAGGATACCTTGGATATCCTCTCCCTCTGCCTGGAATGTCCATCCCCATCTTCCTTCCTGGAAAAGGATTCATCTGTTGCCATCTTGATAGAAGCCTCTCCACACCCTTTTGAGTGGAGTTAGTCCTTTATAATCACTTCCTTTTTGCACTTCTGCTGCATAATGACTAAGGGCACTGAATGCTTATTGAGCACTCTGTGAGCCTAGTGCTGGCCAAACACCTGGGCACTGTCTCACTTCTTTCTCACAGGAGTCTTACAAAGGCTGCACTTCTTTTGCCGCCATTGTAGTTGAGGAAATGAGACATAATTGCTGACAGGGGTGGGAGATTATGTGGCTGGACAGCAGTGGAAGCAGGATTTGAGTCTGAGACGTCCAGCTTCTAAGCCCTTGTCCTGAATCACCATGCTGTTCTGTGTTTTGTGTAGCTTTGTGAGAATACTTAGTACATTTTATTGCTACTTATTGACATCTCTTGATTTCATTAGACCAAGTGGCTTGAGGGCAAATATACTGTCTTAATTTGTCACTGGACTTGTACATAATAGATGCTCAATGAATGCTTCAGGAATGAAGTCATGATTCTAGGAATAAGGACATAAATGTAAGTCAGTAAAATGTTCAGATTACCTAGGGATAACGCTAGGCATGTTACTACATTTTTAAGGAAAGACCTTATTCTGTTAAAAAAAAAATTGAATGGTTTTGGTTCAAGTGAAAAGCTGATATTATATGAAAGTTTAGGCCAGGGTTGAATCAGCACAAAAAATATTTTTAAAATGAAAGAACTGATCACAATCATCAGTAAAGAACTGTAGTCATTATAAAGAGTTTATTAAATTCACTCATACATGGTTCGCACGGGGATAGTCTGGAATTCCGGTGAGAACTAATGGAGTATTTACAGAAAAATAGCTGATTCTTTGACAAAGATCCCTAAATAGTCCCTAATTCCTTTGAGAAGCTGGTGAAAGTGATGGATTCTTTCCTTAGAAAAACACACACACCTAGTCAGTTCTGGGGAACTGACTAATACTTCAAATATTTCCTGTTTATGATCAGGAAACAGCTGGGGTGGAGCCAAGGCTCAGGCTTTGGTGGAGCCAAGCCACTCCTGTATTTTACTGGTTAGATATCCCAAACCTCTTTGTCCAATGCTGTTAATGCAATGTTGGTTGTTGTGATAATTAAGTTTATATAACAACTTGACTGGTCCATGGAGGGCCCAGACATTTGGCCAAACATTATTCTGGGTGTGCCTGTGAGGTTGTCCCTGGGTGAGAGTAACATTCAAATTAGTTGACTAAGTAAAGTAGATTGCCTGCCCAATATGGCTGGGCCTTAGCCAATCACTTGAAGACCAGAATGGAAGAAAAACATTGAATAAGATGGTCCTGCCTGACCACGTGAGCTTCAGCATTGGTCTTTTCTGGCTTTGGGGATTAGACTAAAACCTTGGTTCTTCTTGGATCTTAAGCCTGCTGTCTTTCAGCCAGGAACTTTCAGCATTGGCTATTTTGGTTTTTAGGACCTTGGGCTCAAATTAGTACTACACATTGCCTCTCTTCTGTCAATATCTTGTTGACTTGAGATCTTGGGACTTCTAAGCCTCCATAATTGTGTGAGCTAATTCCTTATCTACTATTAGTTCTGTTTTATTGAAAAACTCTGAGTAATACAGTTGTTTTATGACTCCTCATTCCTGATATCCCTTCCTGTTTGACTTACATTACCGATGGAATAAGGTCTGTCTGATTATAAAATTATATTAAACAAAACAAAGAGATAACTATCATAAACTTGTTGAACATTTTTTGAGAAGGGGGACCATTTTGTGGATAAGGAATTATTTATAAATGCATATTCTTAATATTTATTCTGTTGTTGTTGTTAGGTGCTGTCGAGTCAGTATCTGACTCATAGTGACCCTCATAGGGTTTTCAGTGGCTGACTGTTTCAGGATTGCCTTGGGAGTGGATTGCCAGGTCCTTCTCCCATTTTTGCAGTGCTGGGAATTGAACTTGGGACCTCAGAGACTGCAGCGCAGCGCTCTACCAACTGAGTTAAATCCCAGATAATATTTATTCTAATCAAGTTAAATTATTGACCAATTCATTGAATACTATTAATGTATCTACTGGGTGGTAGGATTATTTGAAAAAAAAAGGCAAAGATTCCTGCTCTTGTGTATTTATATTTTAAAGAAGGGATACTAGCAACAAATGTGAAAAATAAGTACAAATATGTAATACGGTAGATGGTAATAGATTCTAAAGAGAAAGACAAAGTAGGAAAATGAAATGGGGAGGCATAAAATTTCAAATAGGGAAGACAGGAAGGGCTGAACTGAGAAAGTGCATTAGAAAAAACAGCCTTAAAGAGAATGTATTAGTTTCCTATTGCTGCTGTTTGTATCAAATGACACAAGCTTAGTGGCTTAAAACAACAGGAATTTATTTTCTTATAGCTCTTGAGGTGAGAAGTCCCAACTTGGTCACACTGGGCTAAAAATCAAGGTATTCATGGACTTGTGTTTCTTCTGGGCATTCTAAGAAAGAAGTAATTTCGTTGCCTTTTCCAGCTTCTGTAGGATGCCTACACTCTTTGTTTGATGGTACCTTCTTCTTTCTTCAAAGCCAGAATCATCAGACTGAGTCCTTACATTGTCACTTCTTTAGTTTTCTCTCTCTTCCTTTTTGCACTTACAAGGCCCTTTATGATTATCCCACTGGGTTAAAGCAGGACATTAGTGGTGGTGGTAGGTGCTGTCATGTCGATATCCAACTCATAGCGACCCTATGTACAAGAGATGAAACACTATTCTTGTGCTTCTCTGCTATTCATAGGGTTTTCAATGGCTGATTGTTTTTTGGGAGTGGGTTGCCGGGTCCTTCTTCCAAGCCAACAACACCTGGTGTTCCCAGGTGGTCTCCCATCCAAGGCCCGATTCTGCTTCACTTCCGAGAGCTGATGGGATTGGATGCCACAGAGGTACCACTGCAGGCAAACCAGGACATGGGAGACCAAAAATATACCACCCTAAAATGTGATTGTAGGAGACCAGAATATTCTACCCTAAAATATGCCTTTCACATAAGGATTATTTTGAGCTGATTATTTTGAGAAAATTATAGACACAGGAGAAACCCTGAGAAGAAACAGTAGAAATGACCTTTCTGCAAGTGAAATGTATAGTTGTAAAGGAGATCTCCACGGTAAGGCTGCCTCCTTTCTGTACCAGGAAGAGAGGACGGGTCTACATCACCAGAGACATTTAGCAATGGAGAAGGTGCTGACTTAAACCTGTAGGACAAACCTGCTAACCCTGCTTTTCCTGACCACCTTTCCACATCTGGCCTCCCCAGTGCCCTTTCTTCTTTCTTTCTTTCTTTCTTTCTTTCTTTCTTTCTTTCTTTCTTTCTTTCTTTCTGGATGGTATTTAAGCATGAACTAAAAGCCACCTCTTGGAGATTTACTCCTCTTCTCGGGAATATCTCCCATGTACACATAAGGTCTGCAGGTTAACGAAATGCAGTTTGTTTTTCCTCTTGTTAATTTGTCTTTGATTATCCAGTCAATCCTAACTGTTGTTGTTGTTGTTAGGTGCCATCGAGTCGGTATCCGACTCATAGCGACCCTCACAGGGTTTTCAATGGCTGATTGTTTCGGGATTGCCTTGGGAGTGGATTGCCACGTCCTTCTCCCATTTTTTGTGGTGCTGGGAATTGAACTCAGGACCTCAGAGACTGCAGCTCAGCGCTCTACCAACTGAGCTAAATCCCAGCCCATCTGAAGCTTAGCTAATCATAATGTGCATTCATTTCCTTGGGCCACTGTAATAAAGTACCACAGACCAGATGATCTAAATGCAGAAATTTATCTTCTTACAGATCTGGGGGCTTGAAGTCCATGCATCTGCAGGGTTCATCCCTCCTGAGGATTCTCTCCTTGGCTTGCCAATGGCCATCTTCTCCTTGTGCCTTCAGAATGTCTTCTCTGTGAGCATGTCTGAGACCTAAAGTACTGTTTCTATAAGGGTCCTGGTCATTTTGGATTAGGGACTACCCTAATGACCTCATTTTACCTCATGAAAGACCCCATCTCTGGGCATGAGAGTGTACTCATTGTGGAGTGTGTGCTTAGCAAGTGTGAGGTCCTAGGTTCAATCTCCAACACTACCCCCCTAGACAAAGAAAGAGGAAGGAAAACGGCTCTGTCTCCAAATAAAGTCACATTTTGAGGTACTGAGTGATACGACTCCAACATATGAATTTTAAGGAAGACACAAGTCAGCCCATAACACAAGCTCAGTTCCACCTGCTGACTTTAATTTTCCTTTGCCACACAGCCTAACATATTCACACGGTCTGGGACTTGGGACAAAGATACCTCCTGAGGATGAAGGGCAATGCTTTGTCTACCTGAGAGGAAGCTCTACCCCCGCCCCCATGCTGACCTCTAGGGACGAGCCTTGGGAGCAGAGAAAGAGCAAATGAGAGCAAAGGCTCCAAGATAGAGGTGCTTCAGGGTGAGAAGCAGCCAGGAGGCAAATGGGGCTGAAGATGGGTGAGTGGGAACCCAGGATGGGACCAGGAGTCTGTCTGTGTGGGGATTGGGGGCCCCTGTAAGGTCTCTGGCTTCTCCTCTGAGGGTTTCCAATGGAGGAGCAACATGACCTGAACCTGTTTTAACAGGTTCTGCCTGGCTGCTGAATTGACAGGACATTCATGGGGCTGAGGGGTAAGGGGGTGGTGGGGTGCATTTAGGAGACAATCGCAATCAGCAATCACCCAGGAGGGAGGGGATGAGGACTTGGCTAGGGAGGCAGCAAAGGAGGCTGTAAGATCTGGCTGGATAGTTGCATGTCTTTTGAAGGTCCTTAGGATTTCTTTCTTGGACAGATATGAATATAAGACAGGAGTGAAGGGTGGCTAGGATTTTTTTTTTAGACTGGGTAGAAAACCAGCTCTGCCTGGGCATGTGTGAGATGCCTAGCTAGATGCAGAGTTCAAATGTGAGAGGCTAGTTTTTTTTTTTTTTTTGTGCATTTAAAATCAACATTCAAATCTTTTCTATTTATATATCTCATGATTCTTATAAAAAAATAACACTTTCATTTATTCATCGATTTTCAATTAACTCAAGGGCACCGATTACCATTAGTCCCATGTACAAACTTAGTTAATTATGTTCCCTTAAACATCGTCAACCACATTTATAAATTAATATGTTTACTTTTTAAATCTTTTACATGCCCGGCAGGGTAAGCTGACAATGTTAATAAGCGCTTAGATTACTCTTGTACCCAATAAATAAATAATTATAGCAAATCAAGTTCCTTTAAACGTGGCACAACTGTTTGTAAACTTGAAATTCTCCTACTTTTTTGGTTAAAAATAAAAATAAAAAATATTAGATTACCTTACAGATGGTCCTTTTTTCCCCTTAGATTGTCAAATGGGGAAATCATACTCACTTTCCATGCTTACCTCACAAGAATGTTGTGAAGACAACACCAGAAACAGTGCTTTGACAACGAAAACAAGCTACAAAGAGTGAAGGTGATTTTCCCCTCCAGGAACAAGCTAACCTCTGGGAGGATTTGTCTGAACTGCTTCTTGAGAGGTTCCGAGCTTTCCTTTACTTTCACAAATAAAAGGTTTTCCTGCATAAGAGCAGACAGTTTATCTGGGGTGTAAATGACTGATATAGACCTCTTGCGTCTTCTCCAAAGATAGAACGTTGACAGGGTGACAAAGGGTCTTTTAACTGTGAAATTCAGGGATCCACTTGATCAGAGGGCATTCTAGGCAGGGAAGTGGGTCCAGCCTGTGACAGTGGGTATTTGCTGGACAACTGAATGAAGTCACAGCAAACAGTCAGCCGCTCACCCTCCCATTCCTGGTGTTAGCTTTTTTCCCATGGTCCGCTGAAAGAAGCCTGGGATAGAGGAATAATGGCAGCTGCGGGGGCAGCCAGCGGCACACCTGTCTAAGGATGGGCTGCTTTGCAAAGCCCCCAGAGGGCTCACCTGTTTGATCTTGGGGAGAAAGAACAGGGGTGTCTCCCAGGGACCCTGACAAAGTCTGGGGTGGAGTTGTTGTTGTTGTTAGGTTCCCTCGAGTCGGTATCCGACTCATAGCGACCCTCATAGGGTTTTCAATGGCTGTTTTGGGATTGCCTCGGGAGTGGATTGCCACGTCCTTCTCCCATTTTTGCAGTGCTGGGAATTGAACTCAGGACCTCAGAGACTGCAGCGCAGCGCTCTACCAACTGAGCTAAATGGGGTGGGGAGCTTCCTTCAAATGGTCCTCCCTGAGAGAGGAGCGTCAACTCCTTCCCTCACTGTGCAGCAGTTTGGGCTGGGTTGGGTCATTTCTAAGCATCTTCCAGGAAATGGTTTCCCCTGCACCAGCCCAGCCGGCCACTCCCTTTCCTGGAAGCAGTTGACCCCTTCCAACTGTACCTGAGGGGGTCCAGATTCATGAAGACCTGCAGCTCATTGGCTGACGACGGTTGGCAGTGGGCTTGCACTGGGGGCTGCTTCTTTTCTTGGAGTTTACTGGCTCAGGCAGAGGTGAGGTGGGCTGAGACCTGGCTACTGGGTATGATGTTGGCTTCCCCAGCCAACATTCTGCTGGACAGAAGAGCCAGTGACTCATGGCCTTGGTGACGACAATACCTGGGCAGAACATGAGCAATGCGCAATGAAATGCATGGATGGAAATGTCATAAGGACACTGATCAAGTTGAACATTAAAAAGTACTAATAAAAAAAGTGGGCTGGGATTTAGCTCAGTTGGTAGAGCGCTGCGCTCCAGTCTCTGGGGTCCCGAGTTCAATTCCCAGCACTGCACAACTGGAGGAAGGGCCAGGCAATCCACTCCCAAGGCAATTCCGAAATAGTCAGCCATTGAAAACCCTATGAGGGTCGCTATGAGTCAGATACCGACTCAACGGCACCTAACAACAACAACAAAAACAATTTAAAAAAGTTAATAACAAAAACAAAAACAAAAACAAACCCAAGCAACAATACTACAACAACAACAACAACAAAACCTTGGCAGGACTAAAACTCCCACCTGAAATGAATGGGTTTTGATTTGAGGCCCTGGGTTGGCTTGTTGCTGGTACCGTAAGCTATGTTTCCTCCTTCACCTCTCCTTTCTCCTTTGCTCTGGGGCGTGGGAGGGGGTGATTATAACGTCCAGTGGGACCACATCACTGTGTTCAGGCTGCATGTTAACTCAGACTTAGGGAACTATGTATGGCTCCTGGGAGCTTGAGCCTGTTTTCTCACCCTGTCTAATTTTCCTGCATTACAAGAAGAGAAGTAACCCTCAGTAACCAAGAAGGAGGCTGAGAGTCATTGTTGTCAAAGAATGAGTTTTGGACTGGTCGCAGTGGCGCACACCTGTAATCCCAGCAGCTCTGGAGGCGGAGGCAGGAGAATTGCAAGTTTGAGACCAGAGGAAGTCTGCAAAACTTAGAGAGACCCTGTCTTAAAAAAGTAAAACTATGGGCCAGGGTGCAGCTCAGTGGTCCAGCACTTGTAGAGCATGCAGGTGCGAGGCCCTGGGTTCAAACCCGAGTACCGCAAAAAAAAAAAAAAAAAAAAAAGAAGAATGAGTTTTGGGTTATGTAGCAAATTCACCCTGTCAGTGTGAGGCTAAAACTTGAATCCAGATCTTCTGCATCCGAGTTCTTTCCTCTGTACCAGCTGTGTCTTCACCAACCAACCAACCCACAGATGTCCACTGGAATCCATTCTCTGGCAAGCATCATGTGAGACACTTGGGGGATTACAAGTGGAGGAACAGAAAATAAAAAGACCAATTCCCAGTGGTATGAGAAAGCTTCTGGTAGCAGTTTCAGAGCAGGGTAAAGGGACTGGGGGACAGGGAGTGAGAGAAGGTACATTAGAGGGAGCTGGTACACTTGAGTGATGGCAGAGGCTTTGGATGGACTGGCTGTCATTTAGTCAGGCAATAAGAACATGGCAGCCTGCAGCCGTGGCACTGTGGCATCTGATCCCGTCAGATCTCGGAAGCTAAGCAGGGTCGGGCCTGGTTAGTACTTGGATGGGGGACCACCTGGGAACACCAGGTGCTGTAGGCTTGGGAGACGGACCTGGCAACCCACTCCCAAAAATCAGTCCTCCGTTGAAAACCCTAAGAATAGCAGAGAAGCACTGACAATAGTGTTTCACCTGTTGTATGGAGGGTCTCTATGAGTCAGACACTGACTCAACGGCACCTAACAACAACAACAAGACCATGGCAAGGCAGGATCTTGACAGGCCCAGGTGAAGACGCATGTTGCTGCAGAGATTCATGGCCAGTTGGAGAGATGGACAAGCAGACGTGGTCACCATGCAGGGCATTGCTGTAGAAGGAAGCAGCACTCACTGGTCCTGTGGGGCCCCAGAGGGAAGTGACTGACCCAATTGGATGACATAGCTTAGCAAGAGAAAAGAGGCTGGAAATAGGCCTGGAGAAGTGGCCTTGGGAATGGGGAAGGGAGGCACTTCAGAGACAGGTGGGATGAGCAGGTGTTTACCCTGGGACTCTACCAAGTTCCTTCCAAACTTACTGTATTTCTCTGTCTCTCCAGCATTCATTAGAAACCGATTCTCTCCTTTTCCTATTAAGACCCTGACTTCCAGTGGGGTTTCTGATTTGAAAGTCCATGCCTTTTCCAACATTCATGTTGTAACTTCACCCCCGATGCAATCGTGTTAAGATGTATGGCCTCTGGGAAGTAATGGTTAGCGCCTTTATCGAGGTTCTCAAGGTTGAAGAGGGTCCTCTTGCTCTTCTGTCCCTGTATCTTCTGCCATGTGAGGGTATAGCATTTGTCCCCTCTAGAGGTTTCAACGGGCTGGGATTTAGCTCAGTTGGTAGAGCACCACTCTGCAGTCTCTGAGGTCCCGAGTTCAATTCCCAGCACCACAAAAATGGGAGAAGGACATGGCAACCCACTCCCGAGGCAATCCCGAAACAGTCAGCCATTGAAAATCCTATGAGGGTCTATGAGTTGGACATGACTCGACAGCACCCAACAACAACAATAACAGAGGTTTCAACAACAAGGTGCCATCTTGGAAGCACAGAGCAGCCCCAGCAGATACTAAACCTGCTGGCACCTTGATCTTGAACTTCCCAGCTTCTAGAACTATGAGAAATAAATGTCTGCTGTCAATAATAAGTTACCCAGCCTGTGGTATTTTGTTAGAGCAGAACAAATGGCCTAAGATAGTCAAATAGGTCAGGAGGGGAGTTTGGAGTGGGCTCCAGAGGTCTGTGTTTTAAATGCATCTCAGGTTCATTCAGACTTACCCATATTTCGGAACCATTGTTTTAAACCTTATCTGATGACTGCCACTGTTTTATAGTAAATGATTTTTTAAAAATGGATTTTATTTTTTTAGAGTAATTTGTTGTTGTCATTGTTGTTGTTGTTAGGTGCCATTGAGTCGTGTCCAACTCATAGCGACCCTTATAGGGTTTTCAATGGCCGATTGTTTCGGGATTACCTCAGGAGTGGGTTGCCATGTCCTTCTCTGGTTTTTGTGGTGCTGGGAATTGAACCCGGGACCTCAGAGACTTCAGAGCGGTGCTCTACCAACTGAGCTAAATCAGAGTAATTTGAGTTCACAATAAAATTGAAGGAAGGCACAGAGAGTTCCCATCTACCCCTTCTCCGGACATATGCACAGCCTATCGGGGCAGCAGTGAAATCCACGCCAGAGCAGTATATTTGTTAGAGTGGACGAGCTTGCACTGAAATGTCCTTATCACCCAAAGTCCACAGACTACCTTCGGGCTCACTCTTAGGGTTGTACGTTCTAAGGTTTTTGGGCAATTGCACATATTTTCCACCATCATTTCATACAGAGTAATTTCACTGCCCCTAGCCTACTGTGTGTTTTGACTATTCATCCCTCCTCCCCCACTCCTGGAAATCGCTCATCCTTTTTAGCAATTGCCTTTTCCTCCATTGGGGCATTTATAGATGTTTTTTGATAAGACTTGTTCCTGGTGGCTGGTCCCTCTGCTTTTTTTCCCATCAAGAGATGTTGTTTTTTTTTTTGAAGGGGACAAACCAGAACCAATAATGTCCTCCCTCTGAGGCCTGAAATAAGGCAAGCTGAGCCCATCTGTCTGCTAACCACTGGAGGTGAATCCTGGTGGGAACATTTTGTAATTTCAGATACTAAAAATGAATGGTGATGTAGTAACTTAGCATACGCTGCAAGATGTTTACGATTCCCTGGGGCCAAATAAGTAAACATTCTTCCAACTTAAGCTGCAGAAGATAGTCAATTTCACAAAGAGATGCTTTCTCCATTTATGGGAGATGCTTGTGCACCAGGGGAAACAGAGGGTGCAGGGAGTGAAACCTTCTGTCCCATGCCTGGGGCCATGGACCCGGGACAGGTAGCCTGCGATCGTGGCTCAGGACTGTCTCATTCCAGAGCCTTGGCTCTCATCACCCTCCAGGACAGCGAAGGGAGCCACGCAGGTGGCTGGTGCTAGAGTTACCTCGGGGCAGCAGCGTGGAGCTCAGACCTGGCCGGAGCCAGCGCATCAGGCACACTGCCAGAGCAGTCACGGAGGGCAGAAACCCAGCTAACCCAACCAGAACACGGGTGTAGGGCTGGGAGTGGGGGAGGAGGAGCAACAGAGCGTGGCCCAGGAACCCTGTATGGGCGCAGTAGCAGTGGGCCCTGGGCCATCTAGGTGCGTGGGTGCCTGAGTGAGTGCCTATGTGTGCAGGCTGGAGACGTTGCCAGAGGTTGGTCATGGCATAGGACTTCATGCTGGGGTGTGGATCTAGGTGATGCCACCCCGGGTTTTTGAGAAGATGAGCTGCAAGACATTGGATCAGTAGATCACAACTCTGCAGCTGGCTCAGCAGAAACACAGATACGTTTGTTTCCTAACTGCCAAAGCCCACGCAGGTTGTTAGACTTATTTTTAGGGCCATTTTAAGGACATAGTCTCTGATGTCCCCTTCAGGGTGACCTTGGAGAGAAGTTCTTTATTTTTCTACCCTTAGTCCAAGAGGAAGGACTTCTGCCCAGATTTGAAAGCTTTTCCAAACTAACCTCTAATCAGTGGAATACAGCAGCCCATCTCAGCCTCTTTTTATACTGCCAATGGCAGTTAACACACTTCAGGCAGGATCAGGGAAATGGGGCCTGGAAAGAGGGGACCACTGAAGCAAGGCAGTCACTAGGCCACCAAGTAGGTTACCTAAGTTTTGGTTAGACCATATAAGTTTTATTTCCTTAAATCCCATTCTTTGAAGAAAAACAAGTGCTGTGATCTGGCTAGCAGGCACCTAGCTAATTAATCTCCAGGTGGAAACAAAAGAAACAACTGCCCTGTAACTCTACTGAGCCAATATACAGGCACCACTTGGGGGGCATTGCCCTGCTGCTGGACTCACTCAGGCCGTGGGTGGAAACCAGCTGCCAAAGACCTGCTGTCTGGTGTAGGGGAGCTGAGCATCCAAGAGCCGTGCCTCCTGAAAAGGAGGCTTATGCCCACGGCTGCTCTGAGAAGCCTTGAGAAAGGCAAGCTCAGAGGCTGATGCCCACGGCAGCTCCTTGGTTCTTTCTTCCCAGTGAAGATGCTGACTCCAAGTGCTGTACTCCAACAGCTCTTTATTGTTTCCTTGTCTGTCCTGGTTGACGGAATGGACCCAGACTGCTCCATGTACTGCCCTTATATCCTCTCCAGGGGCTAGCTGGGGACCAATCAGAGGCAGTCACCCCATACGAGTCTCTGTCAACTAGGGAGGATATGCAAATTTGGTTTTGTAAAAGTAGCCAATCAAGGATGGTTCCTGAACGGTCCAATCAGGAGCCGTTTGGTGGTTTGGAAACAGCCAATTGGTGTCGAGGGGATTGAGGCGAGGGATTGGACGCTAGCGCCATCTTTGGGAGCTCGATGACCCTGAGTTCCCGGATGTGGGGCAAAGGTGATTGCCCGGGGAACAAGCCTCAGACCTCCAAGGGGGCCTAGATAGGCCCCGGGGCAAACTGCTTCTCTAGGCAGTGCCCTACAACCACTAACTGAGGACCAATCTGCTAAAGCCAGCTCTAAACGTCTAGCACACAGAGAGAGACCATAAAAGCCCCTACTTCTGCTACCTAGTCAGGACCCCCCTTCATCTTATGAAGCTTTGTCTATCTTTTTAATAAATCTCCTTTGTTTTTTGCTTGCCTTCGATATATCTGCGTGTTTGTTCCTGTGTCTGTAGACCCAGGAGCCTGGTGTCCAGCACTTGAAACTGAAGTCTCACCAAGATCTACATTTGGATTGTCCTCCTCTTCCCACTCCTCCCTATTTCTCCTCTTCCCTCTCCTCTTCCTCCTCCTTGGGACTTCCTTGTACAATGTCTTGCACAGAGCTCCTTCTTTTGTTGAGTAAAATGAAATGCAAGTCATGTTTGGGCCAGACCTTGCAGAATTGTACACATTGTGGAAAGAGTCTTGGTAAAGTGATGTTGCCTTGTGACAGGGACTGAAGGGTAGGGACATCTAGGGGACAGAGGAGTACTCTGCTTGAGGAAGGGGAACATCTGGAGCTGTGTGACTAGGATCAGAGATTGATCTTGGTTAGCCTAAGTTATCTGGTGGAAAGGAAAGGAGCCTCTAGGTCTGTGAGATCACTTCTCAATAACATGGTAGTTGTTGTTATTATTACTACTATTATTATTGTTATGGTCTCAGAACTGTACAAACCAGCTATACTTTTAGAGCAGTGGTAGGGACAGGAATTCCTAGTGAGTGTCTTTAGAATGCATTTTCTTAGGCTTCTCTGCTGCAAACCTTGATTCCACCAATCAGGGGGTTGGGTGGGGAGCGGAGGAAGGGTAGGAGGTAGAGGCGGTCTGCCCATAGGTCTTTCTGATGCGGCTAGTGAGAAGATCATATATTTAGGAAAGGATCCCTAAATTTCCTCATCTGTAAAGTGATAAAGTCACACAAGCTCCCAGGTACCACTTAGTGGAAAATTCTGGAATTCTTTCCAGTGATGTGAAATATAAACACAAAGAGCTTGTGTTTGTGATTGATAATGCGCTTCAGGAAGTTGTCCATTTCACTGGTCCAGATGTTTACCTGGTTGCCGTGTAG
Source organism: Pedetes capensis (assembly GCA_007922755.1). NCBI lineage: Eukaryota > Metazoa > Chordata > Mammalia > Rodentia > Pedetidae > Pedetes > Pedetes capensis. The sequence continues at coordinate 2,737 of VMDO01017206.1, read as the reverse complement.
GGTGAGAATCTGTGCTCGCAAAGCAGGCAAGAGGTGATGAACTGGAAAAGACCAAGCTGCCACTGCAGTCTAGTTCAGCAAGCGCCCCCAGGCCCTTGCAGATCAAAGGAATGCTAATGTAGGAGAATGTGCATAGTTTTTAGATCCTGGCTTCCTGGGTGGTTGCTTTCTTTTATGTCATGAAATAACATGAAGAAGGGAGACCTGTGGCTTTGTATTGGCCTCCTGTGATGGAAAGTCACAGAGATGTGAAGTCTCACACGGAGTCCTCTCATACATGGTATGAAATGAAAGGAAGGTTGGACATGAGGTGCTGGCCCCTTCTGGAAGGACAATGGGTACTGAGGGTGAGGAAGGCACCTTGGGCCATGTTACCCTCTTCCTCTTCATAGGCCAACTAGTATTATAAAGACCAGGGAGCCTGAAGGCGTTGGTTTCCTGTCAGAAGCGCTGAGGCCCTGTAGAATCTCCATGAGTAACATACTATCACCAGCTACCCTGGGGCTGACATCTATGGAACAAGTTCGAAGCTTGCGCTCTAAGTTGACAAGCTTAACTATGCTCTGTGAACCTTCTCAAAGCCACAGAGCCAGCAGTGGGAGGCTGTCTGAGGCTCATGCAGAGCGTGTGTGAGTGCACACATGTATTTGGTGGTGTGTTGGGGTAAGGGAAAAAGATACCGGGCCTGGAGCTTGGGATATAAGAGAGCCCTACATCTAAATGGTGGCCCATTTTTGCCAGGAAATTCCCTTATTATATCCCATATTGCCATTCAGAATTTGGATCTGCCCTCCTCTCCTCACTTCCAGCATATCTTCCCACTGCCTTGCTGTAGCTATACCTTCACACGCAAGGATGGAGGACTATGTCTAAGACTTGACGTGGATCACTGTCCTCTGAGTCCCAGGAAGATACATCAGTAACCCATGCCTGTGCCAGATTAAACAACTCACAAGGCTTTATATGTGCAATTACTGCCAAAGGCAATCTCTAGTTTTATTGAGGATAGAACAGGATGGCGCAGCACTGACTTTCCAGCTGTTTGTGCATTCACCAATGGGCCTTATAAAGTGATAATACTGATATTGATACTGACATAATGCCACTATGGATACCAATGTGAATATGAATACTAATATTACTGTGAACATACATACAAATACCAATACCAGTACTAATATAGGCTGAGCATCCCTAATTCAAAAATCCAAAATCTGGAATACTCTAACATCGGAAACATTTTGAGGGTCAACATGACACCACAAGTGGAAAATTTAACACCTGACCTCATATGTTGTTAGGTGCCATCAAGTCGGTATCCAACTCATAGCAACCCTATGCACAACAGGTGAAACACTATTATCAGAGCTTCTCTGCTATTCATAGGGTTTTCAATGGCAGATTGATTTTTGGAAGTGGGTTGCCGGGTCCTTCTCTCATCTCATATGATAGGTTGCAGTAAAAATGTAGGTACAATGAAAATACTATATAAAATTACTGTGATGGTTAATCTTGATTGTCAGTTTGACTGGAGTGAGAGATGCCTAGGAGATTAGTAAAGCTCACCTCTGAGTGTGCCTGTGAGGGCATTTCCAGAAATGATAACCCCAGGAAGGCTCTGACCTAATCATTGGTTTGATCTATTATTGTTGTTGTTAGGTGCTATGGAGTAGGTATCTGACTCATAGTGACCCTCATAGGGTTTTCAATGGCTGACTGTTTTGGGATTGCCTTGGGAGTAGATTGCCAGGTCCTTCTCCCATTTTTGTGGTGCTGGGAATTGAACTTGGGACCTCAGAGACTGCAGCGCAGCACTCTCCCAACTGAGCTAAATCCCAGCCCTTGACCTATTGAGGGATTCAGAATTTGAATAGACCGTTGAGAGGTAGTAGAACCGTGGGAGGTGGGGCCTCCTTGGAGGAAGTGAGTCAGTGGGCTGTGGGTTCTTCCTGTTCCTCTTCTCTGCTTCCCAGCTGTCATGAGATGAGGTGCTCTGCTCTACCTCTTGCTTCTGCCTCCCCACCGGCTCAGAAACAATGGAGCCAGCTGATCAGGGACCTCTGACACATGGAGCCAAAATCAATCTTTCTCTTGATTATATGTTACAGTGACAAAAATGTCCGACTAACACAGTTACCTTCAGCCAATGTGCATAAAGTATAAATGAAACATTAATGAGTTTTGTCTTTCGACTTGAGGATCATTCTCATGATAACTGTATATATGTTGTTGTTGTTGTTAGGTGCCGTCGAGTCGGTATCCAACTCATAGTGACCCTCATAGGGTTTTCAATGGCTGACTGTTTTGGGATTGCATTGGGAGTGGATTGCCAGGTCCTTCTCCCATTTTTGTGGTGCTGGGAATTGAACTCTGGACCTCAGAGACTGCAGGGCAGCACTCTATTGTATATGTAGATAGTCCAAAATCTGAAAATATCTGACATCCTTCTGGTCTTAAGCATGGTCAATAAGGGATATTCAACCTGCCTGAACAGAAATGTGAATACTAAAATGAGGTCTAGTTTCTCCATTTATTCCTCAGGGCTTGCTCAGGATCAGATGAGCCAGTGTTCACAGAAGTGCTGCAATATTTGGGTGTCCTTCACATCTTGGAGTCCTTTCCTTTGATGAGCCCTGTGTAAACCCTAATAGGAGGAGTGAGCTCTTCTAAAGGGAAGTGGAGCTTTGGAACTAGATGACAGAAAAGGAGAAAATGGCAGGTGCCCCCCATCTCCCAT